>PPHD01017251.1:0-15141 GCA_002909625.1 Bambusicola thoracicus
AGTCCATTGCTCTGATGATACAGTATAAAATACTGCAAACCTTTGGTGTGGAAAACTGACCCCAAAGAATTTGCTTACCACGGGAAGACACAACTCTGTTCCCATTAGGAACCTCAGGCCAGCTCAACATGCATCTTTGGAAAAAAATCAAGTAGGAAAGTTCAAAAATACCAAAGGTTTGACTGCCTCTTCACCTGAGTGTGGTCCTTCGGAAGGAGCCCACATGAGCAAGGGCTGCGTTCCATTGGGTGCTCTGCTGACTGGAAATACATATTAGTGAAAACAGAAGCTGCAAACTGATGCACTCCATCTGTGACCATCCCAGTCTTTTTAAGCATGGGCAGCTGCTGCAGAACAGCATTTATGAGCAGTATTACAAAAGCAAGATTTTCAGGATGACAGTCACCTGAATCCCAATCCTTACAAGAAGAGGTGCCTCGATACAACGCATGGTAAAGCATCACAACGCACTCAGTCACTGGAAGCTTTTTTTCCCCTCCCATTCTCCCAATTCATGCCTTGAAGCATAACAACTCCTCATATGCTATCTGCATTAACCGTACCTGGTAGCTTAAAGCATCACAAACGAACAACACTGAGCAGAAAAGCATTTGCTCTAAATGCGATGCTGTCTGTAAGCAGCAAGGTTACATGCAGTATGAGCAGTAGTGAATGGTTCTGCTTCCTCAGGGTTGATTTCCCCTATTTCTCATTCCTTCTCAAGGGCACAACTTGTAATTAGGGTCAGATTTTCAAAGAGCGGAGGTGGAATTTAGGCATTAAAATAAATGGCCAGGTTTTTGCACGGCTTGCTTCAGAGTGTGGGATAGATTGGTGTTATGAGTCACATTGCTGCTGAGTGCTAAGCCCTCCTAAAAATCAGGTCTTCCTTCCACGTCTAAATTGATGCCGAGCTCTGTCAAAAATCTCTTCTTAATTGCAGCATTCTTTCAATGCAAAATATTTGAAAAACAAAAGGCCTTTAAGCCTGTGAGGTGTGAAGTCTTACCTATGAAACCACACTCTATAGCACCAATAAGTTTGGTAACAGCGGTGTTCAGGTAGTTCTGGTTCCCAGTGCTGTGCAAACACTCCAGCAGCATCTGTCCCACAGGGAGGAGGGCTGATGCTGTGTCAGTGCTCACTCGTGCTAATTCCAACTCCTTTAAATGCATGAAACATTTTGCTAGTTAACAGATGATGGCAAATGCTGCTGATGATGGATCAATTCTTTCCTATGTTTTGTCTCCAGCTGCAATTGAGATTTTAAGAATTAGCTGAAATTTTAAGCTCTGATCCCTCTGGGACAAAATAAAGGATTTTTTTCTGCATGACTAGAAATATTTATTCCAGGAGGAACAAAAATAAAATTATTTTTCCTATGCTTGAAAATTAATACAGGGTAGAAACTGCATGAGCTTTTAGATTGGACTCTCCTATCGTTATTTGCTCTATTTATCTTTTTTCCCCAAAGCTGCCACGTTCAGCCTTGCAGACTCTATTCTGCTGACTCAGCTGACTGAGCCAAAACTCATAAAAATCTATTTTTAAAAGGTCCAATGGTTTTATTTTCTAATCATAAATATGAAATTTAATTAGCATCTCATTGCTAACGAAGCCAGTGTGGAAGACGAGGCTGAGGAACCAGGCACAGTGATGGAACCTCAACCGTAACCCAAAACAATTGCAGTGCAGGAGCCAGTTTAACTCCTGCTTCTCTCCACTCAGGTTACAGCTCTTTTAGGAGCTGTCTGCTCTGTTCACAGGTTTTCCTCTTTGATGATAAGGCCTTTCTATCTTCTACAGCAGAAATTACCCTAGCACGATATAGCACAATATAAAATCAAAACCAACAACAGATAAGGCTCACTCTGGATTAGAAACAGAAGCAAGGTTGTCATAAAATAAACAGGTCAATAAGTGTTTCAAATCCTCTACAAGCAAGACACTCATCACCTGAGTTCTCCAGGGCACTGCAAACATCAGGAAGATTAAAGGAATTGTTTTAAAGGAAGCATGTGGAGGATTTTAGAAGCCCCTTTAAAACAGGAAGCTTGCCTTTTTATTATGAGCATCCCTAGAAGGACTGTCCTGGCCACCAGCACTGATGCCGCTGCTACTGGGGTCATCCTTTTGACCGTGCACTACGCCTTTGGTATCTTCTTATTGGAGTTGGTAAAGGACAAGAGCTTGAGATGTGTCTTTGCCCATAGTGCCCTATGACAGTGACACTGCCTTGGACAGAGAGTTACTTGAGGGGAAGGGAATGAGAGAGAGGGGTTCTGCTCCTGCTCTGCAGGCACCCTGGTGAAGCAGCCATACGAAGTAAACTGTCACGGAAGAGAGGACGCAGGGAGAAGTGGGTGAGCACCGTGGGAGAGCTCAGAGAGGGCTGGGAACGGCAGGAACCACAAAACTTTCTCTGTGTACTCACACTGTACTCACACTGCAATCGTTTACATCAAACCAGCGTGGGAGGAAGTGTTTGCAGGACCTGTCCTGAGTGAGAGCGATCATTAATGATTTCTGGATTGCTAGTGAAGCTTCCGGATGGGCTGTGTAGGCATGCCCGTGGTTGCTGTCATTGACATCGTCCTCCAGGGTAAAGAGGGCTTTATTGAAGCACTGCTCACGGTTGCTTTTGGGTGGACCACTGTTTAATTCTTGTATGTTCCCTTGAAAGCTGAAAACACCCAAGAACGCAGTAGCTGCATTGTAACGACTGGCTGCTTTGCAGCGTGACAAATCCAGCAGCTCTTCTTTGTTATCAGTAATGGGAAGCAGAGGTTATATATCAAGCAGCGTTCAATATTGTGAGGCAAGAGCGGCTCAGGGGCAGGGAAGCTTTCTCAAACGCTCTGCCTAATTTTCTCTTGAGGATCACACAATGCTTTACAAGTTCTCTTCAGGCTCCAGGGCTGCCCCCAGTGAGCACAGCAGTGCTTTCAGACCATGGTAAAGATTGGTGGTCAGAACAGCTAAATGACGCTCGTGTGTCTACAGGGCTGAAAGTGAGCACACAGACTGCAGCTTCTGTGAGCAGCCGTCCTGCTGGACCTCAGGTTTCAGCCTCTGTCTCACCAGAAGGGCCCTGAGCAGGAACCACACGCTATTTATGTTCTGATGAAAAGCAGCAAGAAGCCTCTTAAAGAACGGCTCATTTCCAAGACCCTGTATTCACCCTGCTCCTTGCACATTACAGGAACAGCTTTGGCTCTCAGAAAGTAAAGTATGGAAGGAGAAGCATAAACCTGATTTTGATGCCCTGACCCCTCTCCTAGAATTAACTCTTTCTATCCCAGTAACCCTGCCAGCTCGGAACTGAAGAAGATGTGAGTAGGAGGACTGCTGCACCAGGAATAGTGAAATGGAGCTACCAAAGGCAGAAGGGAACATGCAGATATTCATTAAGTGGAATTGATTAATACGCAGCTTTTGCTGCCTTCTATTGGCAATAAATAAGTTAGGTGCTTCGAAAACTACCTTCTGCAAACTGCTCTCTTGATTCTTTCTCTGCAGCACAGTTGCACTGAGTTTCCTAAGGCAGAGAACTGCATTACAGCACCTGTTTGAGGACACCCCAACATGGCTGCTGACAGCAACGGGAAACAGAGCACACAAGTGCAAAATATTACCAGTTGTAGGAAAACATATCAGAGACTCCTGTATAACAAAACATTCCAAGCTAAGTTTAAGTACCATTAAAGGTTTGAAACAAGCAAACAAATCTCCAACCTTCTCTTTCACCCCTGGCTCTCCATTACTAACTTGCTTTCTTACATCTGTGTGCTACAGGAAACTTGCTTTCCTACTTCATCACCGTTTCCAGCCTCAGAGTACTGCAATATGATGTAGTCATCTCAGACTACATCACAGCAGCATTAACTATTAGTTACAAGGAAAGTAAAGACAAGTTACAAGGAAAGACTTAAGTCGTTAAATTGCAACTTCCAGTACTCAGATTTTTGGTGGTCTTTTGAAATATATTTAAAATAGTAAAATTGACCAAACAGCCCAATTTACCTACATCCTGTTTTCAAAAGTGATAAGAATAGAGAAGAGCCTACGCTCCCATTAACAGATATGGAGTTAAGGATCCACGTCTAACAGTGTGGGCCAAGAGAGCACAAGAGGCAGTGCAAAAGCAGCCACAGGCAGCCAAGGCAGGACTTCAGTGGGTTTGCTGCTGGATAAATAACCACGGTTTATGCCTGACTGGGTTTTAATTACACAATTGCATGAATTTGCATTGTTCTGCATTGCAGAAAACTCTTAAACATCTCAGAGCTTGTCCTTAAATTGATAGCCTTCAAAAGAGGTGTTCAAATCCTGATCTTTTCTGCCTTGAAGCCAGTGTTTTCCAATTGCTCTTTGCAGGTGGAGAAGTTCAGTCCTTCCTGATGGTGTGCTTCCTGATAGAGCTCCTGCAGCACCTGCAGAGCCAGGCAGTGCTCTGCACTGTGCACAGACCTCCAGTGACAGTGTTACTGTCAACAGCATTTAGAGCGGAGAACTGATGCTGCTCTCACTATGGATAAGGGCAAGTCACAAAAACACCTTTCTGTACTGTAATGCTCCATTAGAAAATGCCCGAGAAGTACCATTTTTCCTTCAAGCCGCAGAATTTCAGATTAAAAAGACACTGATTCAGTGTTTCCAGCCTCACAGGAAATGTAATACTCCACTTTTTCTTTTTAATTTTCTAAAAACTAAAGCAGAAGAAAAACACACCCTTTTCTGACCTAAGATGAAAGTTTAAATACTTTGGTTTTTTTTTTCATTCTGCACTGAAAGCTTTCACAGCATAAATTGCAAAAACTGGAGAATAAAAGACAGAAGGAAATTAAATCTTCTCCAATAAAGCATGTTAGTCTGAGGTCTTCCTGCAAAGTGTGCAACTGAAAATACAGGAATATATTACTGGAAGGAGGAAACATCAAAAATACTCTTAAGCAAATCAATACTGAGATGTATTGGGTCCTGTTTTGGCAGGATGTGAATGGAACTACCAAGGTAGTGGTAGAGAAGATTATTTTCTGTCCCCCCAGGGAAAAAAAAAATCAGCTCTCAATGGTAAAAATGGAAAGAGTTTATGGAATTTTCTATTTTCCTTCAGTACGAGGCATTGGTGAAATGAGTTTGATGATCTCCCCAACTACTTCCATTATAAAGTATGACGAACACAGAATGGAAACACACTATGATGAACACACTCAATGGAAGAAGCCCAGAAACAGATGTAGGCAACAGCTGCTGCAGTGGGACTCGCTCTGGTGCAAGAGGGGGAACATGGAGACAATCCATATGAAGCTGCATGCAGGGAGGAAACATTTTACACGCAGCCTTTATCCAACAGACCAGTGTGGGCAGTGAATGATGACCACCCCTGGTAGTTTAACTAGGATGGTGAAGGCCAAAAGCCCCCAAATGATCTTATCAATGTTGACATTTAAGAGATTCAATCACCAGCTGTGTTATGGATTGGAAGGGATTCCTTTTGTGCTAAAGTGTGTAACCAGGTATGTCCTGCTAGCATACAGCTGTTTTCTGCATTCATATAGAGAAAGTTCATACTGCCTCAGCTGGGCAGCTGTGCTACGCCCACTGCTCAGTGCCTGGGCTTGTCTGCAAAGCTGTGCCAGCAGACACAGCACTGGAAGCTGCTTGGGAGCCTTCCATGGCTGTGATGGAGCTCCCCTCAGCTACCACAAACAGGGCAGGCCTGTCAGACTTAAGCAAATAACAAGTATCTTTATGTAAGGCCAAAGTGGCCTCTGGGACCAGAACAAAAATATCCGTTAATACCACAAGATGCTGCTTTATACAGGCAAATTCACTGAGGCAACAATTACTAGCAATAATATCACATACACAGCTGTACATACATTTACCCTTTTGACAAAACCAGAATGATACAGCATCTAGTTTGACATTTCTGATAGATATCCAGTGAGATTTGACAAATTCCTCTTTCCTGTTGAGTTGTTAAAGAGATTCACTGAAGCAGACAGCATTAGGAAGCAATGCCCCATCCAGTGCAGAGGATGAAAAAGGTTTTGTGGGACTAAAGGAACAAGAATATTCTCTTCACTGCACGTGGCAGCAGACAACGCACAACACTTTGTTGGCTTATGGTGCAAGGGATCATGCATTTTTATGAGCTGTGAAAAAAGTCTGCTTGCTTTTTGTATAAGGGAGCCCAAAGGCTTTACTGCTCATACAGTTCTAACTGCAGATCTACAAACATGACAGACTCACAGACTGTCATCCTCCCTACAGCACGACTCTCTGGGAGAAGAACACAAAGGATGAGAGCTGGTCAAAATCTAAGTTCAGAGAAAACGTTTCTGCTGAACTGAAGTCAATATGAAAACCTCCAGCCAAGGAGCAACCCAGAGCCACCCACAGCAAGACATGGCCGGGTGGATGGCAGATCTGCTGTACTGTCCAATGGCAAGCTGAACAGACTGGCACTGTGTTCTTGTGCCTGACAGGAGCAAAAAAGTGAGAAGGTAATATTGGGAGAGAATACTGAGTGAAGCAGAGAGAAAGAAGCTCCTATTGTTGGATGTATGCCACTGAGACCAATTATGTACTTTTGACAGTAACCATTATAATTCCAAAGTCCTTGAGCAAATCACAAGCAGAAAGGTTACCTTCCTGAAAATGTTCGTTGCCATTAAATAGCTGACCCCGTCTGGATGCTGAAGGCAGCACTCAACAGGGAATTCGAGGGAAGGAAGTAGAGAATCTTGTTACACACATACCTGAGAAAACCCCATCATTTGTTCTGAATAAAAGGAGCTGCAGATTCACTGCACATGCTCTATTCTCAGCAAAGCGGACAGCATTCTGAGAACGCAAATCCTACAGACAGCAGTGATAAACAGCCAAAGCAAAACCTCTCTGAACCAGCGACGAAAGTCCACTGCATTTGGTGAGGGCAGAGTTTTATCCTTCAGTCTGAAATTCATAAGGCCTGGACCCTCTTTTAAGCTGAGGTTGCTATGGGTGCTGCTTACAAAGAAAGCTGCCATAGCCCACATTTCAACATCACTAAAACAACCTTAACGGCCACATCTGAGACATGTATTTCATGAAATATGCATTTCAATATCAAAGGGAGTTGAGACATCTGATAAGAAGTGGGTAGATGGTTCTCTTGCAATAATATAGACATAATACTGGGAGGGTATATATGCATATACATACTTCATCCTCTGTGAGTAATCATGCCATGTATCTCATTAGAAGTTTGACCAAGTAACAGGATAAAACCTTCATACTTGTTTTTTTTAAGCATATCCCAGTTATCTGGGATGTACCTTCAGTGAAGGCTCAAGCTGCTCTTAATTTTATCGGCGATACACGCACTCAGATAATTCTCTTCTCCTGTAGAAAGTTTATTTTCTCTCTCAGTTCAGAGTCCTCTCCCACCAGAAATAACTATTTGCATAAGACGAAGGAGTCAAACATGTGGTTCTGAATTTCTGGGGTGCCCCTCCCAGTAGAAGGGTTTGCTGGGTGCGGCTGAAAGTTTCAACACTCTCTTTCCCCTTGAAATTTCTCTTCTGCCAGGTATAAGATTCAAGAAACTAGAAAATAAAATCTCTTTGCAGATCCCCTTGCAGATGACACCATTCTGTTTTGACCAAGTCCATTTTTAACTCAACTCACAGCAAACTATGATGATGGTGGTGAGGAGAAGAGAAAAGGAGAAGAGAGAGAAAAAGAGAAACGTAGTCTTGGCCAATTAGTTTTGGGGGAATATCACGGCCTTACAGAGAAAAAAACAACCCAAAACAACAACAAAAATCCACCAAATAGTTTTGGAGGCATAGGATACTGAAAAAAGCAAAGCACAAGATCGTCACTCATACATGTTTTACGGGATGACTAAAAGGAACACAAGAACTTTTCCTATCACAAGTTGTTACAGAGTATGGAGTTATACTAAACTTCCATGAATGAAAATAACATATCCTATTGTGTCGTTCCAGGCTTCTTGGCAGATGCAAAAGACAAAGATATTTTCATGTAATTGATTCTGTATTCAGAAGAGAATGCTCACAGCTCAAAGGCCACAGTTTGCTAGTTCTGAATCAAAAAGTATGCATTATAATTGCAAACATACAGTTTAAGCTTCTTTCACTCATAAGGAGATAGACAATTTGAGAGAGCAGGGCAGATTGCTAAGAGAATTCTCTCACATCATAATTCTCCTATTAATTCAGCTGAGTTTAATAAGCGATCCTTATTCAGCCTGCAAAAGCCCAAACCAGAACATCCCTAGAAATAAATCTTCAGTCTCAATAGCCCTGCTTAAGAAGGTGAGGCTAAAAAACTTCATCAAGAATTTTTACTACTTCGTCATATCTGGTTCAAAGCTTACAAACTTCAAACTACATCTACAAACCAGTCATAGCAAATACTGTCCCCGAATGCAGTTTTTAACTTGATCTTGGCAACTTCTGGTATCTGAGGTATGAGTTCTTTGCAGATCCTGAGAACGAAGTTACTGCCACTACAGTACTACAACAGGGAGCCTGACTCCCTGAGATCTGACATCCCATGGGATTCAATGGGACAAGAATGACCACTCTTGTCAGACCAGAAATTCTAAGAGCTTCACAAAGCTGTTACTCTGCTCTCACCTGCCTGTTCTGCAAGGAAAGAGGAGCTGAGAGACTGCAGTACTTCCTCTGGTTTCCCTACGAGGTCTCGGGGGATGCTGAGGCAGCAGAGTAAGACCATCTGCTTCAGTATTTCCTCCCAGTGTGAACACAGCTTAGAAACAGATAGAGAAGCCTGGTGGAGGTCTGGGGAGGCTTCGGAAGGAGTGGGACGGTATAAAAAGCAGAGAGAGAAAAAACAAAGTCAGAGAGGGCCATACTTGTGAGTGGAAAGGAAGCTATGGTGTGTTATAGGTGTTAGAAAATTCTATTGGTGAGACAGAAGGAAACAGAGACAGGATGACAGCGGTTATTTGTTGTGAATCACTCAGCACGAGTCTGAGAGTTAGAGGGAGGCAATGCAAGCGTACATGCCTAGTATTTTGGGATGCATCTCCAAATGTGCAAATATGCAAATTCTCATTATGTACATGAGCAAAGGGGCAGATACGAAAGCAGTGTGTGTGTGCACAAGGACGGGTCAGCAGACAGGCACCACCGCTGCATGAAAAAACAACTCTGCAGAGCAGCAATGCATGCCACATGCACAGAGGGGATGGAGTAGGAAGGGGTGCGTGCAAGAGGTGGCAGGAAAGGGGAACATGAGAGGGAGAAGGAAATCACAGAGGGGAAGGAGAGAGACTGAGAACATGGGGGAGGACATATGGTCTATTGCATGGGCAAGAAGGTGGAGAGAAGGGAAAGAAAGGAACAAGTGGAACATTTGTCACACACAGGATACGCTCAATGAAAAACAGGCATAAGAAGATGGTGAAAAAGATAAGATATACATTAGAGTTGAGAAAAGAATAAAAGAAGTGAGGAGAGCTAATTAAAGGAGGGGAAAACAGATGTTATTGGTTAATAGAAAGCATAAATCCCTAATGAAAGGATTTAAAGACTCGGTCAGGGCACAGCACACAGAGCAGAAGCAGGAATTCCCTGGCAACCTGTGCTGACAAGCAGCCCCTTTCACCTTCCCCTCTGCACTTCCATTCCAGCACACACATCCCTTACCAACACTCATCACCCTGGGGTACCTCAGGGCCCCCCCTGAGCAGCAGCACATTTTGTGCTGCTGAGGACAGGTGGCTGCAGTCCTTAGAGAAACAATCTCAAAAATGAACGCAGAAAAAAAAGGTGAAAGTGGAGCCTGTGGCAGTTGGAGTTAAATGCTGTCCCAGGCAGCTGCTGTCCTTACCTTGGGTGCTCATGAGTGAGTTGGGTGTCTCGGTGCAGCTGCTGCAGGATGAAGTCCCTATGTTGCCTCCATGCCCGTGACTCTGGCTCTTTCAGGAGCCCAGAGAGGTTTTTCTTGCTCTGCAGCTGTTAAAAAGTGAAAGAAACACAAGGAGCAAAAGTCCTTCTGCCCCCCGAGGTGCCAAAAGTTTTGGGGACAATCTGGAATAAAGGAAGCAAGTGCAGTGGTGTCGGAATGAGTACAGAGCGACCGAAAGTGAGAAAAAGTGTGTCAGGGGCTGGGCGGGGCGGAGAAGGAAAATGCAAAGATCTGACAGGAAACCAGAGTATAAATCTGCTTAGGGTTTAAAAAAAACACATTTCTGCTCCCCAGTGATACTGCCTGTTTGCAAATGACTCTGCACGCAGGTGACAGCAGAGCCCCGAAGAACCACGGTAAGCAAATGAAGAGGCGCTGCTGCCCCTTCCCCAGGAAGAGCAGTGGGCACAGCAGGCAGCAGCCTCCAGCGGATGGCTCAGAGCAAGAAAGGAGGCTGTCTGCACTGCCTGCATTGAGCTCCCTGCATCAGGAGCTCCCCCAGTGCATTTCCCTGGGGCTGGGTGCCAGCCAACCTGGGGCTGTGCCTCCAACCACAAAGCAGCAGCCCTCGCTTCTCAGCACGCACGTTGGCTAGGCAAGAAAGAAAAAAGGGACTGAACTGAAGAGAGTTTCAACTGAAACTGTTCCAGGCAGGAGGAGTGGTGTGTTTTCTTCAAAAACCTTTGGAAAACATTTTTTTTTTTTAATTAACAGCTGTTGTTGCTAAGCTAAAAGGGAGACAAAATGTAATGCAAGTATTAGAATATGTTACAGTTGAATGACACTGTAAAACAACATTTTCCATAGGAAGTCTGTCTGCTGACATACATCTGATGTAGCTTGAATGCTGGACCATGGGCTGAAAGCCACACATGGACAAACCCAACATTTGGGTGTCTCCAAGGACACTGATGGGCTGGGAGCCTTCCTCCACAGTCACAGCAAAGAGCACCCACGTGCATATACGTGAGGGTGAATGTGGTTGGGAGAAAACAACTGGGCATGTTTTTATCTCCTATAAGAAGCAGATAAAGAAAAGGAGAAACACTAGGATTAATGAGCATGAGGGAAAGATGATTGATACTTAAGGAATGTGGGGAAGGGAAAAGGCATGATGAAAGTAATGGAGTGAGAGGCAGAAAAAGGAAAACTAGTTGTTAGACTAAAGGGAAATAACAAATGGAAAGAAAGCACAGTGGAAAAAACTATCAAAAGATATAGCTGGGTCAAAGGATACAGCAGCCTCAACAAAAACAGAATGAAGGGAGATGATAACGTGAAAAGCAGCAGAAGGAAGACTGTATCTGGCTGAAAGCGCTATTACAATAACACTCAGAAGCATTCTATCAAACTGAAAACCTGAATCCTGTGAAAGCTGGGAGAGCAGAGTATGTTCTAGGCAGCAAAACACATGGGGCAGCTCTGCTCCAATTCTCCCTTTTTGTCCCTCTGATTCCATGGGTTGTACCTGTACCACGACTGAAGAGAGCCTAAGTTTAGCCATAAGGATGGTATTGAAAGGGACTCTGGCATTGCAGTTTTCTCAAACAACAACTCAAAGGAAGGCAGCAAGTTTTCTCTCTCACATGGCAACAGTAAAACATCATTCTCTTATCAGTTTTTTTCCAGTGAGGAATATACTGTTTTGTGTTATTTATATCTTTGTGCGACTTTATCAAAATTCAACTCTGCATAAACAGTGAGGTGCCTGTGACAAGGTGCCCTGGGCAACCAAAATCTATCCATGTGACAAATGCATGGATGAGGTTACGCAGACATGACCAGCACACCGTGGGGAAAGCTGCACATACTCTGGAGAGAAACTGAAATACTGCTGTAAGAATTACGGCTCACTCTTGTTTCATCAAAAGCAATACAAGTTATTTCTGATCCAAGCTTTCAACTGCTTTCGTAGAGGAAGCTGATTTGTGCATGCAACAGAGGAACCATTTTCAGGGCAACCAGGGAAATGAAGTTGGCTGACAAGCAGGCTTTGTGGCTTCACTTGGGTTTAAAACACAGATCTTCCATGCACAGTTCCTAATCTGAAAGTAAATATGTGACAGAATTCAAGTTAATACTCAACAAGCCTGGTTACAGGTTTCTCCTTCTGGCTTTGATGCCTTCAGCACATTGGCTATCAGGCAGTAGACTGTAAAACTGCTCTCTGGAGTCAAGCAAAGGTTGGATACCATTTGTTCCTGTTTCTGCTTTTGTTTTGCTTACCACTGTTGGTTACAAACAGCTTTCAAAAGCTCCAGTGCCTGTTTTAGAGATCCCACATTTCCCTGTACCCAAAAAGAAGGAAGAGCTGAAGCAGTTACTCGGTGAACAATGAATAGATTAAAGGAATCGATCACCAAAACGTGAAGGACAAATTTCTCTTAATCATAAAGACTTGTAAACTGAGAGTAGCCAAGTAGAATTCAGTCATCAATCATAAAGCTACACATAACTCAGCATCAATCTCTCTTAAAACAATTTACAGACTTAAACCCAGTTTTCTGTTTTAAAAAATGTCTCTCAAACTACAGAAATATTATGGCTGAGATTACAGTTATTTGAAGCTGATAGACTGTGTGGATACGTTTCACACAGTGTAAGTGCAGAAAATGACCATGTTCAGTCAGACAACGAGAAAATTCAAGAAAATCCAGATGCTCCATCTAAAATACAGGTATATACAGCAGAGAGCCTGCAGAACTGGAATCAATGGTTTCCTGATCCAAGTGCAGGGTGTAGGACTCTGACTTGTAGAGTTACGTATCCCTTAGAGACCAGCAGCAGTAGAGAATTGCATTGAAAGTATTTTCAATTGCATTGAAAGTATTCTTGCATTGAAAGCATAGAGACTTTCTCACCATAATGTTGCAGGAAGGCCCCTTCTGTCTGTGCCCCAGGAATCACACACAGTGTTTGTCCAGCTGAGGATTTTCCTTGTACACTTTGACTTCCTCCAGAACAACTTTATATAGAGTTGGTTTGTCAGCACTCAGAAGGGCAGTCCATCACTCAGAAATGAAGGTGATCATCTTTAAGTAGGTGCAGATTGGAGAACTAAAAAATATAATAAAGAAATTAGCATTTGGAAAAAGTACTAAACTGTCCAGCTCTTAATCTGCTGTTCCTCCTGTCCCAGGAGAGCCATGCGAGTCCATGAGGAGACTGCCCTTGACTCCTTACCAATATAATAGCCCTAAAGTTCCCTGGGCAGCAGAAAAGCATTTCAACAAACTAGTGATCTGAGAATGAATATATTGCATTTCCCCTGCTCAGGAGCGCCATATATATTGTTAACACAACCCCTCCAACTCTTTAGAGCAAAGAAACAGAAGTATTAAATACTTTCCACATTTTACATATTTTATATTATCAGCCTTGCTGAACTGTCCTTAGAGACTATCACTCTTACTTAGAGATGCTCATAATTTATCACATCTCTCCGGAGATCTGACTTCCAGAACAGAGTATTTCCCTATTCAATTCACCAGCCTGTGGATAAGCAGCCGTTAGTGTTCATCTGCCTTTTCTAGACGTTAACATCAGAAATGCCCCTTGATGTTAAAAAGCGACACACAGCAGGGTTTCTGTAGCACCTTTGGGGTAATGGTTTAAATCCAGTTGGGAAATGCTCCCGTCTATAGGTTTATGATACACATTTGAACAGTATTTCAATTGCCTGAGCTATGAAATAAGATGACAGCCAAACATATATCAGTGGGAAACGGATAGTATAAAATTCTCTCATTCACTTGACAGTGTTGGGCTAACATATTTTTGCACAAAATGTTCTCTCTGTCGACTTCAATGATTTCTCTGTCTGCATTGGGTGTGAGCATCCTCACCCTCCTTCTTAGGAGAAATTTCAGTTCAAACCTACTGCAGGGGTTGGTCTGACGTCCCACAGCACAGCAGATGGGGCCTTGCCAACAGACCTGCCCTCTGCAAAGGGGCAGAGCAACTCAGATCTACTCTGCCTCTTCTCGGGGCCAAAGCGAAGCACCCGCAGGCTCTGTGCCACTCCTGCCAGAAGAGGCAGAGTTAATTTAGCGACTACTCCAACCATTTCCTTTTCATTACACATGCATTATTCATCACGACTGGGTATGAGCCATAGCTCTAGTCCTTATGCTGTTCCTTATGCTCTTAATTATATATCCAGAGCGCTTAAAATCCATGGATCTTTAAACCTTCCAGGCGAATAGTTCAGTTTCACAGCAACCAATGGGTTATTGATATACTCAAGGGACGAGGAAACAAAATTTTGGGGAGATAAAAGAATAATTGTTCTCCCGCAAAAGTGATAAAAGTGCAATTCTTTTTCCACATGGCCTAATTTAGAAAAACAGTATCTGATGTGCTGTTTTGTAAAAACTGGCAAATGTTATAAACTGAAGGCAAAAAACTTATGAACAAGCATTTCCTCCTAAAATAAAAAGGGAAAGGAGGGCAACTAATCAATTTTAATACAAAAAAAAAAAAAAGAGCAATTCTGATCATTTTTGATCACTTTCTCCAGCAAATAGGTTGGAAAAAAAAAGAGATTTTAGTTCAATTAATTTGGTTTAAAATATTTCTAAATAATCACCTTCATATTTCATCTTTTGCTTAAAAACACAAGGTCATCTTTCCCCACTTGTGCCATAATAGCATTGTCAATATGCATTCTGAGGATTAGACTGTGAAGGACTTAACGGAGCTGGGATGTGAAAGCTAATCTATCAAACTTGAACGTTAGGAGAAGTAAGGAGAGGCAAGTTACTTATTCTTGCTTGTTTGTTTAGAATTAGAAGATTTCCTGTCTTCTTTATAGGTCAACATTTATTCTAATTAAAAAACGATACATGTCTTTAATAGAGACAAATTGGAAACAACTGCAGAGTTTAAATGGTTTTGCATTATTCTGCATTTTCTCTCTCCTTATTCTCTATAGCTTCTGTAAAAGGTCAGAAGGAGAAAGCTTCTGCTAAGTACTGCGCTCAGAGGGACGATACTCCTCAAAGTAAAAAAAATATTAGGATTAATTAATAATGTAAGTGATGCAATAACTAAAATAATAATTACATATTAATTCATATCATTAGAGGCAAGGGGATTTTTTCCACTGTTCAAAAATCCAATACTGCAGCACAGACCTGGAAGTTAAGGACTTCTTGATTTCCATTACAGATCTCATACAGACATCCTCTG
>PPHD01017253.1:0-15140 GCA_002909625.1 Bambusicola thoracicus
GTCATCTGCAAATTTGAACATTTATACAGAACACCGAGGGAAAAAAGGGGAAAAAAATGACAACTATATATGAAACAGGAATAGGTTACATTCCCCCAAACCCCTTCAGAAAATAAGGGTACAAAGATGGATCAGATCTAGGATCCCATTTACAACAATGGTGACTGGAAGAAACAGGCAGATGATGTAGTTGCATGCAGGAATGGGTTCATAGTGCTTTATATTAAAACCATGGGTACAAGTAAGAATGTAAGAGTAATTTCCTGTAAATTTTTTCATCCTGTTTTGATGAGTCTGCACTGATTGTCTTAAATTACCATTTCTATTCTTTGCCTCCTCCCTTGTGTCAAGCAGACCAGTGAGATTTTGTCTTAGTGGCTGAGCAACTGTAAATGAACCCTGTTAATACGTTTTGTAGCGAGTGAACAACCAATCGGCCGTGCCTCCTTCCCCCTAAAATATAAAATGTGTACTCAGTGCATCACAGATCTATGGCTGTAGGAAACTGACTCGGTGGTAATGATTGTTTGACTCCTTCCCTTAGATGCCTACTATTTGATCAGAGTTGTCCCAGGTGTATAGCGTATGTGTCTGACTTGATTATAACACATTACCTTCCAGTGATTCAGAAGTGTCGAAGCAGGGGAATTATCATTGTGGAGTGTTGTTAAAGCTCTTAGCTCGGACTTTCAGAACAGAAATCAACATCAGCTCCGTGCTTAGGCTAGACTCACATTGACACAAGCATGTGTGCTCCTTAGTGGGAGTTGACAGTATTGAAAATCAAGTAATTGGGAAGAAACTTCCAAAGGCTGCTTAATTCAACCACCTGCTCAGACCAGGTGCAGTTTGAGGAAGTAACTCAGGATCATGCTCAGTTCAGTTTTTGGTATCCACGATAATGGAGAATTCACAGCCTTTCTAGGTTTTTTCTAGTATTTGAGCACCCTCAAAGTGAAACATTTTCTTCCTACAGAAGGAGAATTTCCAGTGTTATAGCCGTGTCAGTTGTTTTCTGACTTTCTTCTGCACATGTCTGAGGTAAATTTACTCCTGTCTTCTCTATGCTTTCACATCAGGAAGTTGCAAAGATTAACAAGGTTTCCTCTGAGCCCTCTCTCCCTGTAGCTGAACAAAGCCAACCCTTCCAGCCTCTCCATCCATACACATCGCCTATCCCAGCACCTTGAATGCTTTGGTAGCTCTTTGCAGAATGCACCCCAGTATGGTGAAGCTATTTTTGTACTGGGGTCATCAGTACTGAGCAGAGGACTCCAGATGTGATATATCAAGTCCCTCAGAGAGAAAGAATTGCTTTCCCTGGCCTGCTTGATGCATTCTTGCTAATACTTCCCAGGATGCAGTTGCTTCCTGTACTGAAATGGCACACTGCTGTCTCATGTTCAGCTTGTCTTTTGGGACCCTAGGTCCTTTTCTTTGTCAAAGGTTTATGGGCTGGTTTGGCTCAGTTCTGTGACTAGTGGAGTGGGGGGGACCCACGGACCCATATCCCAGGAAAAAAAAAAGGGGAAAAAAGGGAAAAGGGTAGAGAGATGGGCCTAAAAACAGGATAGTGGCAACAATCTGAGGATAAACAAGCTAATTTACTAATATATCGAAACGCAAGATAACATGCTATGATACAATATAATACAATATAATTAGAATTGAAGCTAATATATCAAATAAAACGAGAATGCCCAAACCAGCCTGTAAACTGTTGACACTCTGTAAAGCTGCTTTTGAGTCAGTTGGCTTCCAACCTGTGTTGCTGCAAAGAGTAATTTATCTTACTGTTTGCTTAAAGGGATATATATATATATAGAGAGAGAGACACCTAGTATGCTTCCATAAGCACACACGCACATTACTGCTGCCTTCAAAATGCCCAGATTTTTTAATGAGTTCATTTTGTGATGCCCTCAGTACAGATTACAGAAGTATGTTTTTAAAACAGACCTATCACTTAGAGGATGATGTATGTTCTTCTTGTAACACTGTGCTGTTTTGTCACTACTGTTTCATGCTGCGAGGGCACAAATTTCACCACGCAGTTATTTTTCAAGGAAGGCAATGACAAGTATTTTCCCTTCAGTCTTCTACTAACAGATTCCAGCTAATCTGCATTAGGATTACTAAATGAGACAAGGTGAAGCAAGAAAAACACTATTACTGTCAGTGGCAATACCACCAACACTTGCCTTATGCAACGGATTGTAAGAAATAATGGCTTGACTGCTTGTACCATGCAGTTATTCATGCTCTGAATCTCTTTCACAGCTGAAAGTCAGAAAGCATATGGAGTGGGGGGGTCTGTAGATCTGTGTAGACTCCTTTGTAAGTGCAGTTTTCCCCCAGATTGTACTGGTAGAGACTACAGCCAGCTTGGCTGCTTATGGAAGCTTTACCATCACAGTCCTGCACTTTTGCCCAAATAGACAAAATCAGGGTATATAGCTGACTTGAGTCACAGCAGTGCAACGTGGAGGAACTGATTCTGAGTGACTGTGGAAGCTCAGCTAGACTTCTAGCTCACGTTAATGATATTAAGGTGTTCAAATGCTGCCTCCAGTTGCTAAGAAATGAATTCAGTGGTTTTCCCTACTGTACATAAGTTAATTACTTTTTTTTTAAATGAGAAAATATTTAACATGTTATGCTGTGTAAAATCCTCCATGTTTATTTTTGCTGTATTAAAAGTATGCATAGTAAAGGTTCTCTGGATAGGGTGGTCATACAGGCAAAGTTCTGGGATGTGTTTAGCAGCAGTATCATTTCTTAGAGCTGTCAACAAATGTATTTCTGTGGTCTTTCCTCATCCTTGGAAAGAAGGAAACTACAGGACACTTTGTGTGGCTTTCTTGTTTGTTTGATCTCTCATTCAGTTGAAAGAAAGCAGCAGTTCGATCAAGATTATATTCTGGTGTACCTCAGATTGCCTAGCGGATTAGGATAAGACTAGACAAGTTTTGCCATCAATCTAAATATTAATCTTTGTGGTACTTTGGTTCCTTTGGAAACAATGCTTAGCTGATAGTCATGCTGTTATTATCATAGTTTTCCATCATTCTTCTGTTAAGGATGTAAAATGTCTTATAAAGAGAGCCTTCAAACATTGTAGGCTCTGCTGCATACTTCTGAATGGTCCCTATGGTGACAGTGCTGCAGTGAGACTGCAAACACAGCACTGAAATTTATGGGTACTGAGGACCCTGCTGTTAATTCTCTTGATAGCCATATTGAAATAGGAGCCATACAGCCATTAGCATGTCATGATATATGGCAGTACAGAACATTAACAGTGCTGTGGGGATTTCTCAGAAACTTCATAGCAACCTTAAATCTCTTCTTGGATAACTGCTAAATAGTTCTTCTGTTTTCCCCTTCTCCCTCTTTTTTTTTTTTTTTTTTTTTTTTTGTTAATAGCACGAGATGAGAACATGGCCACTTTCCGTGGTTCCGAATACCTTTGCTATGACCTGTCTCAGAACCCTATCCAGAGCAGCAGCGATGAGATCACTCTCTCCTTCAAGACATGGCAACGCAATGGGCTCATTCTGCACACCGGCAAGTCTGCTGATTATGTCAACCTGGCCCTGAAAGATGGTGCGGTCTCACTGGTCATTAACCTGGGGTCTGGGGCCTTCGAGGCCATTGTGGAGCCTGTCAATGGCAAATTCAATGACAACGCATGGCATGACGTTAAGGTGACACGCAACTTGCGGCAGGTAATGTTGAAGGAGAGAAAATGCTGGGGAAAACTTTGTTCTCTTATGTTTGGGCAGAGGTGGATATGAGAGAGAAATGGGGATGCTTGGTGGGATCACCAGAGTTTCTTCTTCTCTTCCAGTTATTGGTATGATGATAGTGGATGATTAAAAAACAAAGCGGTTAATGGGAATTTATCCCTGTTGCAATATATTCGTTTTCACTTTATTAATTTTCTGTTTTTCTCAGTCTGATTTAATTATAAAATCTTGTGCATGGCTTTACTTTCATCTCTCTTTTTCTTTTCTCTATTTTTGTTCTGCCATTTTTTATTTTATTATTTCTTTAATTATGATTCAATCTGATCAGTAATATTCTTGTTGCATTTAATTACTGTGGGAATTGAATATATTTCCAGCAATCAGTGCTCTTACACTCGTCTCCTTTTTCTTAAGTTTTGTTAATTTGTCTAACCATTGCCACGATGTCATAAATCTAATTCTCAAAATCTTTTGTTTTCCTTTACTTTCTTTTTTTTCCTTTTTGTGTGTATGCAAGTGTGCAGGTATGAAGGTTGGTGGGTACGTGTGTAATAATTTTAACTTTATAGCTTTGGAATTAATTGGCTGGAGTCTTTCTGAGTCTTCTTGATTCTCTGTTCTTTTCTTCTCTTTTAACTTTTCCCCTTCTTTCTATAATGAGATTCTACTTTATTTCTTAAGTCTCTGCCTATGAGACTCTTCTGTTGGCTGTGAGGACTGGAAAAGTGGAAGGATCAGAAAAGCCAAGCAAACCCAGACCAATCCAACACCCTACAATTCCACTTTGGAAAAGCTTTTTCTGATTTTGCCACTGTAATTTTGCACATCTGCATGCTGCCTTTCTAAGCAGACAACTCTATCAGGTGACGTATTTTGGTATTAGGCCAGACTTAAAATTCTGAAGCCTTCTTCATGAAATATAAGTTTGGACATATGTAGATAAGATAAAATTAAATAACCTTGCTCTGAAAACTGGTGAATATATCAAGTCACTAAGGCCCATCTGCCACATGATAAATGAAGTTTACACTCTAGATAGGAGCTACCTGATATTATTCTGATTGGTAGAGATGTCAGAAATGGCATGTAAACTGAGATTTTAAAAGCAACTTGTGACAACAATTTGATCTGTTTATTTGCTCATTTATGTGAATATTAACACAAACCCTAAGAATTCTATCCAAGCTTATACATCATCTTTTGCTGAGAAAGCATCTTTTGTGGTAAAAATTTACAATAGCTAAAACAAAACATATAAGTGGATATAGGCTTACCAGTGCCAGGGATCAGAAGCAGTCTCTACCAGTAGATGTCAGTTAGTGATTTCTGTTTGAGCAATTTCACATCAGTCTTTTATGTATTTGCTTTGGGGGGTGAAGGTCTTTCCCATGTGAATTCTTGTATTTCTACACGTTCATGATGTTTCAGTTGTCATCAAACTTCCATGAGACTGCAGGGTTCTTGCTAGTGGCATCATTAGTCTATTTTCACCAGTTTATACACAGATGCAAATTTAATTTCTAGTGTGTTGGATGGGTCTTAATGATTCTACTTTGTGCCAGTGCTCCCATCAGGCTAGTAGAGGGTGATGCACCAACTGTTTAGGTCAGCCACTCCAGAAATGCTAGAAATTCTGCTTTATTTGATGTGCATCGTATTTTCAGAAAGTCACGTGTAAATCTGCAGTGTAATACAGGCCACTTGGAAGTTCTGTTTTCAACTATGAACATGTTGCATAAAAATAAAAATAAATAAAAAACACCAACTAAGAATTGACCCCAAATATTGAGGCTTAATCTTAAAAATAGAGATTCCAAGAATATGATCTGAAGTTAAAACAATTCCAGGTAAATTGATTATTGGGAACTTTGAGAAGTAATCAATCTTCTCCTGTGCTCTTTTTGGGGAGGAGACGAAGGAGGATTTGCATAATTTTTTTGCTGTTCCTGGAATTAGAGCAGAACTTTAAATAGCTGGACTTTTGCCCGGTACATTTTGGAACTGTTAAATATTTTGTAACTAAGTGCTTCCTTTTTTATTTTATTTTTTTAAGATCAAATGACTATCACAGCAGTTAATCTCCTTAGAGACAGATCATGTGAACCCAGAGATTCCCTTGAGTAGTGATTGTTAATGTCAAAGCAAATCTCCTTGTTTATTTATCTTATTATTTCAGTTAAAACTAAGCCCAGATTCTGCCTTGTGTGAAACCTTTACTGGAAATAGAACCGTGGCTGTATTTTACCAGGACTTTCAGAGTATGTTCCCCCACCATACCATGCTAAATTCCAACTTCCTTGTTTGTAAAAATGGATTTACTTACACAGTAATTTCAGTGCACAGCCCTTCAAAATTGGAAGGTGGTTTTTACATGAGGCAGCATAGATCTCACTTGTGTAGCAGCATAAGTCTTTGATTATGATGGGACAAGGAGTTGGAGCCTACACTTCTGTGCTAGCATTGAAACTAGTCACCATGCAAAATATGCCATAAAGATTTTGAGTTCCTCAGCTGCTAAAAAGAAAGCAAGAAACAATGTGCAGATTCAAACAGTTGGAATCTGCATTCTGTGGGAAGTAAAAAAGCATCTGTCTAGCTCTACTAAACTCAGCTAAAAGAACTAACTGGTGAGCTCCCCTTGCTCTGTAATATAGATGCAATTTAACAAGAGAGACATTAAATACAATCTTCTGTTTTCTTGATTGACACAATTGTTCCTACGCAATTCCTCAACACATTTCTTCCTTACTGTAGGAAGTTCAACTCCTGTATGCTCAGATGACACAAACACCCAAGCACGTGCATTTTTGTATGCTTCTCCTGAAAATCTCAAATTTACCTACTGTAAAGAAACCTGCAGATTCTGAACCTTTTATGGATAGGTCCAGAGTTTTGGACTCATCTTCAGCTGTATTCTCCAGCCAAAGAAATATTGGCCTGCCAGTGATACTCTGCAATGTTTAAGGGTAGTGATGCTTGAAAGACAAGCAAGAATATAGGGGTGATGGTAGGTGAAAGAAAGGAGTCATGGTTGGGTTTGCGCTGAAGGGACAAACTGGTGTGTATGTCTCTCAGCATAAGGTTTTTGCTTAGGGGAAGCACCTTGGTGGACATTTGAAGGGTAAGTATTGCACTGTTTTAAATTTGCTTCAGTCCTGGATAATGTGTATGAGGATTGAAGTTAATGACTAATACTGGGGTGGGAAGACTAGGCAGCACCCTTCTTCTTTACAGAGTAGATGGCATGGCTCCCCATAGAGTCCTGGTCATATTGTCCTCTCTCACTTTGTGTGTGTCAGGCGCCCCACGCCTTTTTTTGGAAAACTAACACTAGACCATTCATGCAATGTGTCATTTTTACTAACCAACTAATGTACTAACACCCTAACGACTCATCTTTGCTTTTAGTTATTTTAATTAACAATCGTTCTGTTCACGATTTTTTAATTTCCTTTCTTCCCCCTTTTCCGCAAAGCACTCAGGCATTGGACACGCTATGGTAAACAAACTACATTGTCTGGTAGATATCATTCTTATTGTCTCTTTTTTTGGGTTTGCCGTGTGTTACCTGCCTTTTCCTTCCCCTACTCCCTCTTTTTCCCCCCTCCTTTATACTTACTTCTTCCTTTAATTTTATTTTAGTTTCATCAAAAACACATTTTTCATTTTCTTTTTCATTTTTTTTTAATGGAAAATATGAAGAGCAAAAGGAATGAACACAGCTGTTCTGGAAATGGGGTTTGGAATTTCTTTCATTGGTTTTTTCACCTCCCTCTTTAGTTCTTTTGTGATCATTTTTTTTTCTCCCTTGCTTTTGAGTTTAGCTTCCTTTTTTTCGTGTGTTTTTATTATTTTTTTTTCTTCCCTTTTGATTTTTTTTTTTAAACTCTGAAGGTTTTTAGATCAGAACCATTGCAGGGCCTCTAGTCCGTGGTGGTGAAGGCTCTCTTTTTCTCTCATCCTTTTGTTGTGGCAACGGCTGCTATAGGCAAACTGGCCAGAGTTGTCCTCTTTCTCCCAACTTTCCCCGCTTCCCTCCCTCCTCTATCTCTCCTCCCCTTCTCTCTCACTTTCTCTCTCTCTGACTTTCCTCCTGCCGTGGCCAAAAGGAGCTCAGCCGGCTGTTTGTTTCAGTACACACTCTGCATGGCATGTCCACGTCTGGTGACTCGCCCGTCTCCCACCAGCCTCAATCTATTTTCCTCCATCTTCCCTTCAAACCACTAACAACATCTATGCAAAACACATCAAGTTCACTTGCTCCTCTCCTTCCCTCTCCTTCCAGTTCCCTTCACCCTCCATGTATTTGGGATTAGAGGTTTTGGGTCCTTCCCTGTTTGTTTTTGAGTTTGTTTTTTTTTTAATTATCTTGGAGTTTGTTTGGTATTTTTATTTTTGATTGCATGCATGTGTAAAGTAGTTTTCTTTTCTCTCTTGCTCTCTCTTTGCTTTCTTTCTTTTTGCTTTCTCTCAACTTTCTGGGCTCCAGGTATAATGGCATGATGTGTCAAGGCACAGTATGTGCACGCTTTATGTTTTCCTTCTTCCTCATCTCTGCTTCTCTTTCTTTCTCTCATTGGTGTGTGGTTTGAATCATTTTATTTTGATTTATTTTGATTTTTTCCTATTTATGTTTTGATTGAGTTAATTTATGAAATACCCTTTTTATTCAATTTATTTTTGGGGTGGGTGGTGGGTGTGTATGTCTCTAGGTACATGGCATGCACATCCATAATGTATTGAAAGTGAGATCCCTTCCCCACCCCACCCTGAATGCATGATTATCAGTGTGCTGTGAGCAAAAGAAACATAAAAAAATAAAAAATACCAACTTCGTCTTCATTAGTGTTTTTTTTTTTTTTTAACTAACAACCATAACTAACTGTAATCATTAAAATAAAAACTAATTAATCATAAAATCAGCTAATATGAGAAATCTCCTACAAGGAAAATTCCATTTTCTGGCCTGTGTAAATGGAAAGCATCTCAGTGTGTAGACTGCTGGTTCAGCCTGGAAGCGCTGATACACTGGAAAGGGAAGAAGCAGATGCTGAAGGATTTCCATTGTGGTTGAAGCAGACCAGAAAATGGAGCTTGGCTGAACTAAAAAAAAAACAAAAACCCAAAAACAACAAACAAACCAAATCTCAACAAAATCCTTAATAAAACTGACATAAAAATATAAGGGAGGTGACTCGTTCTTTTCAGGATTGTAAGGTCATTGCTGGGATTTTCTTTGTTGTGTCCCTTGAACAGGTGACCATCTCTGTGGATGGCATCCTTACCACCACGGGTTACACACAGGAAGACTACACCATGCTGGGCTCGGATGACTTCTTCTATGTGGGAGGAAGCCCCAGTACTGCTGATTTACCCGGCTCTCCAGTAAGCAACAACTTCATGGGCTGCCTCAAAGAGGTAGGGGATTCAGATTAATTACTGTTTCATTGCTTTTGGTTTCTCAAAATAATTGTTTTTTTCTGATGATGAATTTTACACTGATACTACAGCAGCTCTGTAAGGATAAACTTAATGTTCACCTGGGCAGAAGACATCAACCACGAAAGTCATGAACTTATTGTCAGTATCAGACTTCTGGTTCTTGAATTACAAAAATTATACCTGTGGTGTAGTATGTGAAGTAGGGTGTAGGGTGTCAGCCATTTACAGGGAAGTGTTTCAGTCCTCTAGGTAGATGCCTTAAAGAGTGTGGCTGAGTGGATCTAATTCTACATGTATCCAAGAGGGTTGTCATAATATCCTGGTATGAACCAGGATATATAAGAGAGAGGGCAGAGCTAGGTTTTCATGCCAGATTCATGGAAACGGTGATGCTGAGCTAGATGTTGTTCTAAGGCTGTATAGCTGCCTGACAAATTACTATCCTACAGATGCATGACTTGTGACGTCAGGGATTTTATCTTATGTGCAGTCTGCTGATGTGAGCAATGACTGTTGGTCTGGTGCTGCTGTCCTGCTTGACCTCTAGATTTGTTAAGGGGATGCATGTATGTTGGAAATGAGCATGTGAGTATCTTACAGAAGAAATGAAACTGTCTTGCTGAATACAAAATGTCATGCAGAGATCAAATCTTTCCGTTTTCATCCACAGAGCCTTGGGCCTGATTTTCATAGGCACTGAGCATCCCAGTTTGATTGAAATCAAGAGGAGATGCAGCTTCTTAGTGTCTCTTTAAATCAGGATCTTAATTTTATTTATGGATGCTATGAACATAACACTTAGCAGAGGCCATTTTTATGTGTGCTTTAAGTCAAGCCAATGGAGCAGAGAAAGCAGTGACAAGAAAATCTTCAGCAGCTTTATTATTTATATAATCATTTGTATTCTATTAGCTCGTGTTGTGTGCTAAGAGCTGCTTACGTTGCCATCCCAGTCTTACAAAGCTCTGCATGAAGGAAAACCAAACAACTACTTAAGAATAAGAGGAAAAGGAAGAATGCAGATAATCACAGAGTACTTTGTCATTGTCACCTGCCTTGGCTGTGACAGGAGATGTGGATGAGGTGCTGTCTAGACTTAAAGATGGACTAGTGCTGGCTGGGCTTGAGTTGTAGTCTGTATAATAGCAACCTGCTCTTAGTAGTGGCCCACTGACACTTTCAGGTGCTGTGAAAATACGTACAAAATGTACATTACCTGGCTTCTGAGGAGAAATTTGGTACAGGTTACTCACCAAGCATAAGTGTAGCACAGCGCTGTAAAGAGAAGACGCTTGAAAATGGAATAAGTGGAGAAATGTAACATTTCAGAAGCAAGCCGTGTTGTAATTAGCACTTTGCATTTCTAGCCCATGGTTCCTGCAGACCCATTAGGCTCCAGAATGAGTTAGCACTGGTACCTGTAGGAAGCATAAGGAAACTGACAGTTGTGCTTTTCTGCAGTTCTTGTTTGGCAAAAGGAGGTGATGCGGAGTTGCAATTGGAGAAGGAGAGGACTAAGTGACTTTTAGTGTCCTTACAAAACCTAGAAATGTATCTATAATGCTGATCCCTACGAGGAGCAGGGTCTGACCAAACAGCCAGCCTGTATAGTCTGAGAAGGATTCTCACTGCATAAGTAGTGAATTATCCTCAGTCATCAAAGAAGTGTCTGCTTTCATTAGGTGGAGCTTGGGATGAATTGAGCAGAACAGTTTGCCCTGTGAAATTCCTCCTGGGATTTATTTCTTCTGTCTTTTGCTAGGGAAGAAAATACTCATGGCAAAGGTAGCAGGATCAGTGTGAGAACTATCAGAAATAGAGGGCAGTACTTTTGAGTCTTTTCTTTGTTTAGTCCTGAAATGTCAAGACATCAGCATGGTATGAACGAAATTGCTGAGTTGGCTCCTAGAAAACAAGAATGCCTTTAGGGATCAGCATGACCCCTTGGGGCAGCTTTCTTTGGTCCCTGAGAGCAGAACAAGTGTGGTGCTTATGTGCCTGTCATGTTTCTGGTAGCACAGTTGGCTTTACTGGAGAACTTATTTGGCTCTCTGCACGATATGGCACTATGTTTATAAACCTATCCCTATCGGTTATTTTTTCTACATCTGGGAAGAATACTTAATGCCTTATTAATCAATACTGGAGGAACTTGAACTAATTAGAAAATGTCACAAGTTCATGAAATTGGACAAAGGGAGAATATAGACCACAATTACAAATATTGTTCCTGGGGGCATCTTGTTTTCCAAGGAAGGTGAAGGAATTGACGTAGGCTTTGGAATGAGACTTTATTTCACCCTATAACTTCACGTATTTCATCTAGAATGTGTCAGCCTCACAGCACAGCAACCAAACTGGGGCTAAGAAGGCTCCTGGAGCATTCCCATGTCCTCTGAGA
Organism: Bambusicola thoracicus; assembly: GCA_002909625.1. NCBI lineage: Eukaryota > Metazoa > Chordata > Aves > Galliformes > Phasianidae > Bambusicola > Bambusicola thoracicus. The sequence continues at coordinate 11,593 of PPHD01017253.1, forward strand.
TTGCATATAGGTGTTGAAGTGCAATGGGGAAGAGTGCCTGCTGATTCTCTGTAACTTTGCAGCTGGGTAGGGTTGGTGAGAGGATGATGGGTGGCTCTTGCAGAATGGTTGCTTCATGTGGTCAGAGTCTAAGCCTTGATTAGGAGGAACATGTCTCCTGAGAGCTCCTGGTGAGGAACTAAGGGTCTCAGGGCTCTCCTGGTTCAGTATCGAGATATGCTGTAGTGAAGGTAATCATGTTCCTTCTGGAATGTGTGAGCCAGTGTATTCTCCTTTCACCACAGAATGTATCCTCCTGTCTCTTCTTTTCCTTGCAGCAGGTTCTTATTGAAGTTTTCTATTACCTTGCTTACAGTAATATACCAAAGGTTTCCTAGACCTTCATTCTTAAGATAAATTATTCTAGAGGAACTTGGAGAGAATACAGTATTTTGCCTGTCGTGGAGGAAACCAAATATGGAGCTGGGTGAGGAGGAGGGTACAGAGACATAGCTGAGACAAGTGAGCAGAAAAGTTTTCTTCAGTGGGTGTCAGGGAAGGAGTGGAATTGCTTTAAAAGTCAGGGAATAGGATAAACAGGGAGAAGCACTGAGTAAAGGCAGAAAGGAAAAAGGATATGTTAATAAAATTTAAGAACACCTGGATGGTTTCTGAACAACCAGAAAGAGGCAGGTCAAGAAATACAATGCCAGCATATTTTGTATGTACAAGAGAGTTTCAGGTTGGAGGTTCTAGTAATAGGGTTGAGTACAGAAAGAGGCTGAGTGGGAAGTTGAGCTGTGTAAGCAAAAAGGGAGAAGTGGATCTCAGTCTCTGATCGTTAGGGAAGGGAGCAAATCAGAATATTCCCAAGGCTCCATTAGGAGCCAGCCATTCAGACTGATTTACTTGCAGCAGTGCTTAGTACAGATGGAGATGCTTTAGAAGAGCCTAAGGTGATCCCTAAAGAATAGATGGTGTGTGACAGAATGTATAAAATCTTCACATTTTTCTGTTCATTTTTCTATTAATGCTTTATTAAAATCTCAATTTCGAAAAATGTTTATTGGTAGTAACAGCTTGATGGAAGCAGTGAGGTTTGCATATGGGGTGGAATATGGCAGAAATGATTGCAGGGGTCAGGCACCATCTGGCCATGATGGGAGAAAGCTGTGAAAGCTTAGATCATGTCTGTCTGCAGTTTAACTGCCAGGAGCCAGATTTCCAAATGGTTCATGAGTGTGCCCAGTTGCTGCATATGCATCTCGGATGCTATCTGCAAGCCAGCTCTTTTTATTTTTATTTTTTTAGGCCTCTTTGCATGTGTAATGTCAATGATTATGTGATTTCTGTTTATGGAAAAGGTCTTTTGGATGGAATGTTGCACTGGGGAGGAGGTTGGAGGTGCAGGTAGAAGGAAGCCTGAAAATATGGAGGCTGAGAAAAACAGCCCAAGTGTAAAGAGGGTAGATGGAGGAAGCTGCAGTTGTAAGAGCCCCTACCTAACAGGGAGACTAGATAGCACAAAAGCATTTGTGTGCCCAAAATCCCATTCCAGAGCAGCAGTTTAACACAGCCACAGAAATACGTGAAAATGGCAAGTCAGGACTTATCAATGTGAGGGATTTCACTGATGCTCTGTGAAGGTGATTAAGGTGTGAATGGCATTAATTGCGTACATGATCTAACACTACTCTATTGTATTTGGTCCAGTCTGTTTCTTGTCTGTATTAGTGACTTTAATATTTAAAAAAAAAGAAAGAGAAGGGCTAATGGTACTGAGTGGAGGCAGACAAAACATAGCCAAAGATGTATATGATTCATTTCCTCAGAATGTCTTGTTCTTAATCTTCATCTCCCATTGCTATTCTTTGCCATGGCATCCCAAACAGCCCTGATGATGACTTTTATTCCCAGATTTTCAGGTCCAAAGGCCTGTAACATTTTTAAGTGCTCATCGCTCTTGAATTCCATTTGTATTACCATAGTATTGGTGGATCACTGTGATGCTGCACATCTAAGGCTGTGCTTATTGAGAGTCTGACATCACAGAGTGCACCTGTAGAGCATTGAGTGGGACAAGACCTTAATCATGTTTTTAAGTGCCCATATTGTAGGAAGACAACAATACTGTGGCTTGAGAGAGGCAGCAGGGGAAACATTTGCCAACATTTTGAGCAATTCCTGCTGTAATCTGTGAACAGATTAAGAAAAAGCACATTTCTGGAAAGATTTAATTTGGAGGTGGGAATGGGCACACATGGAAGCTGAGAGCAATGTGATGCAGAGCAAGAAGTAGAGAGACTCCAGAATAGCACGGGAAAAAATAAATGGGAGGAAAGATCATTAAGTTTTCTCATAAAATAATATTTGTAAGCTTAATTCCTGGCCCTGTTTGCATTTGGTATTTCTGTATTAGCTCACAATCATGAAGGATATAAGGCTGTATATTTGGGCAAGAGGATACTTCCCAGGCTGCCTGATGGCTGCCAACAGGTGTTGCATGCTTGGTCATGAATTGCGTGAGACTTTGTGGTGTGTGTGGTAAAGAATGTTTGGTGCTTTCTGGTGTGAGTGTGGAGAGTGATGTGAGGCCAAGGTGAGCAAGAGGTTCTCTGAACTGAAGCTCTGGGAGCTGAAGCACCTTGCCCACCTATTCCTGTGCTCTTTGGCAGCACTGAAAAAGAAACATTTTGAGGAGGATTATTATCAAATGCGGTTTTATCTTACTGAAGGAACTTGTGTTGCACTGCCAGATAGTTGTTGTGCTGCCAGGAGGGAGTGGCACCGTGCCTCCCTTGTTTTGCTTGCCTGTATGCTTGCATGCAAACAGCAAAATACAACCACAGAAAAGTGCATCATGCATGCCTCTCTTTTCTCAGGTGTAACTACTGGAGATAAATTTACTTTGTACGCAAGTGTAGGAGAAAATCTATAGCACTTCTAAAACCAGCCATAAATGGCTTCTGTGGTTCATGGTCTCAATGCTGGTGTGTAACAGTGTGATGAATATCCGGTTCTCTGAAAAAGGCTTTTGATTCAGTTACTTTTGCTTGTGGCTTTTTTAGGGAATCATTTAGAAAAGATGGGAGAAAACAGGAACATTTTTTTCGTAGAATGAAGGCAAGGCAATCATCCCAACACAAAGCCTACATCCATACTGTAAGCCAAGGAGCAAAGAAAAGATGGGATTCAGCTTTCTATGTAGTGTCTATGGGAGATCAAAGCTCAGAGGTGGGTATTTGTGGTACAGATGGAATATATAGAGAAGAAAGCACTCTGTGCTACGGTAAGGTGATGTCAACATTTTAGGAGTTTAGATACAGAGGGCACAAACTATATAATGGCTCTTGTAGTCAGAGCTTGTTCCTTTCTAATGCTCTTTTGAGAGAATTCTCATAACTTTCCCACTTCGTAAACACCAAGAAAGCAGAATATCCCTCTCTGGGAGCTTTCAGGAAATATTCAGATTAGAATGTCAGAGTTTGAAATGGCAAATAAGTATTTTTGAGTTTGGAGTACATTTTCATAGCGTCTGATGGGGGGGGGGGGGGGGGGGGGGGGGGGGG
>PPHD01017255.1:0-15139 GCA_002909625.1 Bambusicola thoracicus
AGGGAACTGGGATTGTTCAGCTTGGAGAAGAGAAAGATCCAGGGAGACCTCATTGTGGCCTTCCAGTACTTGAAGGGAGAGCATAAACAGGAGGTGGAATGACTGTTTACGTGGGTTGATAGTGGTAGGACAAGGGGGAGTGGTTTTAAACCAAGACAGGGGAAATTCAGGTTAGGTAATTAGGAGGAAGTTTTTCACTCTGCAGTTGGTGACGCACTGGAGCAGGTTGCCCAAGGAGGCTGTGGATGCCCCATCCCTGGAAGCATTCAAGGCCAGGCTAGATGTAGCTCTGAGCAGCCTGGTCTGGTGGCTGGAGGCCCTGCGCATGGCAGGGGCATTGAAACTCCATGATCTTTGAGGCCATTTTCAACCCAGGCCATTCTATGATTCTATGATTCCTTTCTTTCACATGTCTGACCTGGCTATCCTAGGGCACACCCTCTGCATTGTGAAGAATAAGGAATAGTTAGATATGGGCAACCAAACGTCTAAGGATTCTTTAAAACATACACAGCTTCATGCTTTTATGCCATTTATTAACCAAAGAACTAATTCACACTGTAACTCAATTGGTGTTGATAGTCAAAATAATTCAGCAAAATGTAAATACAAAAACTACCAAGCTAAAAGAGAAAAAACAAGTAAATTTAAAGCAAATAATAAGCAAACCTGACAATTATTAAATCTGTGGAAACATATTTAATTAAAATTTATTCACTTGGAATCATAAATAAAGTCAGATTTAGCATAAAGAGTATGAGGTTCCAGAAGGAGCGGTGAGGCTCTGGCACAGGCTGCCCCGGGAGGTGGTGGAGTCCTTGCAGGTGATTAAGAAATGTGTGTAAGTGGGACTGAGGGACATGGTCAGTGGGCATGGTGAGAGTGAGTTGGTGGTTGAGCTAGTGATCTTAGTGGTCTTTTCCAACCATAGTGATTCTATGATTCTATGATGCCCAGTTCCCAGTTCTTTGGCTGAAAGAGCTATGCCCACCTAGGAAACAGAACCCAGAGCTTGGTTTTCTTGAAAGTAATGGAAGTTTCCATTCTCTGTTTTATTAGAAATGCTGCTGAACACTAACGGGGGGATGAGCTGAGCAGCATCCCACACATGGCACAGAGTGGGACTTCAGTGGGTGCCTCTGTTGGAAGCGGGGTCGGTGGGATGCGACAAAGGGGACTCGGTGCCCTCTGTGGGGACACCTGGTGGCGGCTGAGGCGGTCAGGAGGAGCGCTTAGAGCAGGGGCACACGCTCTACACACCAGCTGCGGATCAGCAGCCAGGCTTCTTTCCAGAGGACTTCCCTCAGTGAGCTGAGAGTTCAGCTTGGCAGGTGAGACATCCTGGGAACGCTTTATTTGGGAAACTACCGACTGTGGTTAGGCTATACAGTTGCTTTATTCCATCACACTTGGAGGGCCGCCCTTCCAGCTGAGAATTGGAAAACATGTTTAGGAAAGGAAAATTAAGAAAAAAAGAAAAAAGAAAAAAAAGCTTTTTTTTCTCTCATGTCTTTAAATGTAAGAACAGCAGTTGAGGCATTGGAATCAATACAGCTTTTTTTTAGGGCATTTCCCCAGAAAAGCAGAGTCTTGCCCACCCCTCCCACAGCAAAGGATGTCTGTCAGCCCTAGGGGTCAGAGAAGATACTGCTCTTTATTATTCTTTACTTTTGCACCACTCTGGGAGATAAACAGAGAAGCATTCATGGATGTATTTATTTTCAATAAGGTTTGTATTTTGTTGTGTAGTACTTCTAGCCACGCGTAGGCATTGAAGCATAAACACAGCAAACACTTCCTTTTGACATCATTCATTATTATTTTTATTTAAAAAGGAAAAGAAAGTTTCAAATATTCTCCCTAGAAATGCTGATTCCTGAAAGCGTGGTCAGCTAGACAGAGGATATGCTCACTTTCCATTAAGTCCCATTATGTTCCCAACTCAAATAAAGCCATACTCACAGAAATTGAAAAATAATCTTTCTAATGAGTGCTGATAAACCCTGAGCCAAATGCTCTTCTTCTCTCTTCTGCAAATTCCCACAGAGCTGTACTGTTGGTGGTAGGATACACAACTTAATTTTCAAGAACTGTGCATAAGATCAGAACTGAAATAAAGCCAATATTTCCCTGGATGTCTATAATTAAGCTTCCAGTTCCATGTTTAGTTTTCTAGACATGAGGATTTAGCACCCTAACATTGAAAATAAATTAAAGCAAACACAGTCTGTGTCTTTATCGTGTATCAAAATACCTCCATATAAGATAGAGCATTACTTGGGTTTTCTGTCTATCTCCTTAATTAAGCTAAGATGAAACATTCTGATGAGTGTCTGTTCCTTCCAGGCAACAGGCAGAAAGAGTGACTGATCACTACAGTCGCTTGGATAAAATCCAGGAGGGCAGGTTTCCAGCGTGCTCTACCACCACTCAGAAAGTCCATCTGATTTCAGTCAACACCAGTAACTTAATGCTTACTTTCCACAGGTCCTCAGTTGTCACTTTTTCAATGATCATACTATTTCAGTGAGCCAGAAGCTTGTTGTTCCAATGAAGAGAAACTGAGGATTACAGTTACATCAGAACTCCCCCCCTCTACTACTAATGAGTAGGAGCAAATTCTAATAACACCTTCATTGACAAGTTAAGCCCAATGTAATCCTGTATGCGAAACCTGAGTGTAAAACACTGCCAGCCAGCACAGCCCATCCACCGGGAGGCTGCAGGTCCCCTGTGTTTAGGTGACATTAAATCCAGGTGTAGCTCAGGCTGTCTCCCAGCAGCTCCATTTGCTCCTTCTTCATTTGCGTGCCCCTCCAGAACTCATCCTCCATTTAGATTCCATCCACTTCACCAGAGGACTCTCTTTAATCCCCTTTGCGTACTGTCAGGGCAGGAGATCACCAGTCCCAGGATGGATCTCTAGGTGCTGCTATAACACCAGTAATAATAAATAGTTACAACTATTTTCCCAGTAATTAAATTGGTCCCAGGACTCCCTGGTGTCTGCGGCTCCACTGAGAGGAATGGGCAGGAATGTGACTGTTTGGGTGGTTCTGATGCTGCAGGGCACGCCCCAAAGCTGGGCCATATCTCATCAGTGTGACCAGTCCTACCACCTGCACTGGGGCAAGTGGACAGTCTGTTTGGTAGGGATATGCAGCCCATCTTTCAGCTATCTGAAAGCCTTGGAGGAGTATATCTCCTTCAGACTAATGTATCAGGAATTTTGCAGGTTCCCTAGAACTTTCTATCTCAGGAAGAAAAGTGTTATCTCTTTCGGCTTTTCAGGAGTTTGTGTCCTCAGCAGTGTTAGCATGAGCACTGAGTGGTAACCTCGAAAGACCAGAATATGATACACAAACCAGCCATTCCATCCTAGTGAGATCAGGTACGCCAAATGTCCCTAGAACTTATCTTGCACAATCTATGTAAGCATAACATCCTTAGCTCTAGGGCACTCAACATAATAGTAGGAAAAGAGTCAATAAAGCTCAACCATGCTGTGGGATGTTCATATCCATGACTTAGTGGTTTAAGCGGCTACAAATTTTATCTGGCACCCCTACCACCTCCTTTTTGTTAATGCTACCTGTATTGTGGGACTGGAATATGCTTTGCCAGTAAATGCAATGCATTATGAGTGTGAATTTTCAGAGCACGCAGTGTGCACCTACTTTTGTTCAGACAGGAGGAGACAAAAGCAACAGATATCCAAATACAGTGAGAGAGAAATATATGTATTGTGACCCCAGCTAGACAGGGAAAAGTGGATGTTCTGCTGCCAAATATGAACTCCCTACCTCGTGCTAGAGCTGAAACATTTCACCAGCCTTTGTAAAACTACTTGGAGGCTGATGGGGAAAAACAGCATACACAGCTTTTTATTATTATCAGTGTAGTTATTATTACAATTATTAACTCCAGTGACAAACCAACATTTTGTTTTCTAATCTCACCACGTGCAGAAGAATGTCCCCTGTAGATTTATTACCACAGTATTAAAAACAAACTTCTGAATCCACTACACTTTAAAGACCAGCATGAAAATAGCGATGTGCAGAATAATGATATTTGAGAATACATAACCACAGTACCTCAGAGTGACTGTGGCTAACAGTACACTTATTTACAGCCAATCTGGTTTCCACTCATAAAACATGGATCTTCTAGTTCATGTAATTAAAGCTAAATCAGATTATGAAGACTGTCAGTTTAGAGGGAAAATACAATCAGTGTCATGCCAGCAGTGACCTGTAGAAATCAATGAGAACTAGAGGTGCTCGTTACCTCTTGCTGCTTAGAGCTGACTGCTCTCCAGGTTCTGCTGGGGGAACTCTGGAGCTGGTCAGATGCTCGTGAGTCCAATCAGTTTATAGGGAAAGCACCAAGGTCAAAACTCACCTCAAGAATTTTTGTTACTCTGGATGGAGCACAGAACACAAGGAAGCCAGTATGCTCATTAGACAGCAAACAGCAAACAACAACAAAATGTGCCACGTAGGAAAGTAAGTAAGTTTCTTTTAAACTCCTCTGTCCTGGCATGAAAAAATGGTGACACCACAGCCAGAAATCTAACTTTATTATCTACTTTCCCAGGAAAGTATAGGTATTGTAGGTGCATTAAAAACCCAATTGGAAAACTTAGAATATTTGAGAGAGATGTTGTTGGTAGATTTCAGTTTTGGTACAATCCTTTATATTACTGGGGATGCTTAGAAGAAAGAAAATTGGTTTACTGAAACAATTTAGTATTCAGTGTATGTTCGCATCCTGTTACTGCAGAGGACAAACTCCTTTCTGAGGGGAAGCACAGAACCTTCATACCTCACATCAACAAATGCAAGTGTTATAAAAAACATAATACCCATTTCCATACGTGTGAATTTTATATATTCTTCCTTACTGAATGGCCTCTCACTCCTCTGTTGAGCAAGGCAGGAGGTGACCCTTTCCTCTGCTCTCCCCAAGCTGTGGACAGACATGGAGGCATCTGAGCCATTTTGGGTTTCCCCCCATGCTCTCACCTACTGCAGGTGTACACTACACTGGAAGATGGGACATCCACAGTACATACAGCCCAAGCTGCCTCAAAGCCTTGGTTGCTCATCACTAGTTTAAATCTTCCATCAGCTTCTCTGTTTGATGCTGGCCATGGGTTGTCACGTGCATGGGTGTTGTTCTCCTGTGATGCTGAGCATTTACATCTCCCAACTCTGAAGCTGTTTTGTTTCTTTCACCTCTTCCATGAAAATGTCATCTTTTCTGCCTAGGGGTATCTCACTTCTTACTATTTGCTTAGTGTTCAATGAGGTTATAATCCTAGAATAGTAAAATCCTCATTAGCTGTAAGGAATTCTTAAAGGAAACCAACAAAGTGCACTAGAAAGAAGGCACAAAATAAATGTAGAAGGTGTCACTGTGACAAGCAGTGGCTTTGGTTTTAATAAATGTTGATTTATTTTTTGCTTTCTGTAACTGAAGATGACTCACTGCTATTTCTTGTTTTTAATTAATAGAAGAATATAAAATCATAACATTTATTTTCTCTGTGAGTAGTTCTGATTATAAGCAGCTGCAGAAGACAACACATCTGACCTGTTCATTCCCATCTGTGAGCCTGAAATGCATGTTTATCAGGATGCCTGTGATGAAGACAACTTTTCCTCTCATTTATGACTCTAAGTGCTGGTGTTTGGTCAGCTCTCCAATGCTGGAGAAGATACACAAAAGCTGATAGAACTCCCTCTCTTCACTGACTGCAAAGGTTCCAGTCATTCCCCTAACCAGCTGTTAACATAGTTCAGACAAGGGACGAGCTCAAAAAGCTTTGCTGTGAAGGCAACCAGCACTGCACCATAAGAGACCCTTTTATAAGCATTAGAACTCAAGACTACCACTAAAATTTCTCTGTATTGCATGGTGACCAACAAGAACCCCTATGCTCACAAAAGTGTCCTTGCATTCACATGTATGTTTCTACAGCAATCAGCTCTGTAGTGGAAATGGTGAGTCAGGGCTTGGGCCAGTTACTGAGCATCTGGTGGGAAAGCAGGGTCAACTCAGGGGAGCTCAGGTGCATGCTGTGCACCTTAGTGACCTGAAGGGGCACAGCCATGTCTCATGTGAGGGTTGGCAGAGGAGACAAGGCTACCTTGCTGGAGATCCTTGCATACCTGAGGCTTTCTGAAGGTAAGCAGCTTCTTTCCTTTATTTCTGTGCACACGGCTGTTGCATTTGAGCATATTCTCAGTCGCTGCAGCCTAGGACCTTGATACTTCGCTGTCATTGCTGCAATTTCCTTCACATTACAAGCTCTATACTCAATTAATATTTTGGGAGAAAAAACTCATTAAGAGTAATTGTCCCAAAGTCTGAGCCATGTTCAGAGCTGTGTCTGCTCATGCAACATCTGCATTATCTTTGAACTCTATGCCTTTGGCTTTTAGATCTATTTGCAAAACACTAGCACAGAGTAGCTAGCGACACAGACATGGCACAGGCACAGAGTTGATCACAAAAAAGAGTGAAGCCACTCCACTGGTGAGCCACATAACTTCAGCCCCTCACCTACTCATGATAGTGGGACCTATTTATTTGGACTTCTTACCTACTGATTTTCCTGTTATAGTTAATTGTTTATGAAGTGATACTAGGATTTTGTAATGTTGTGCACATAAAGCAGCACCAGGGCGCTGGACTCATAGCACATGGGTTTTTAATCCTTAATTTTCTTCATTGGTTTTTCATAAATGTGAATGGTTTCTCAGTCTACTGAGAATAGTGTAGCAGAGGAAGGCAACAGAGCAGCAGAACCTTTGTTCTAAAAGTTTTGAGGAAAACATCACCAAGCAGAGCAAGAGCTGATACCTTCCATTTGCTAAGGCCACAATGATTTTGAATTAATTGCAGGAGGAGACCGTGGCACTTCTTGGAGAAGCAGCGTGTGTTAAGTAGAAATCTCATCTGAAGGCAAATCTGTCCTATCTGGGGCATGCTGATGAACCTGCTGTCCTTTGTTACCTGTTCTGTGTTGTCTTAGCAGATTGCCTGAGGCTTTGGCATTCTGTCTTTTGTCCATTTCGAATTCTTTTTCCTGATCATTAGGAGCCACAGAGCTCAATTATAGGATCACTTGCAGCTGTGCTACCCAGTGTGTTCCAGGTAATTGCTTTCACTCCTCTTTACCCTTGTGCCTTTCTCAGTGATTCTGGAATAGGAGGGGTGCTGTGGCTGGTAAATAATGGAGTAATAAGCAGCAAGGGACTCTGCAGTCTCTGCAGCCTCAGAGCTGTGAGCTGCGCGCTGCTGCAGGGGAGTGGGCTCACCGTGGTGCCTGAGATGCTGAGATCCTCCACAGAGGCACTGAATGTGACATGAGACTTCATTGTGTCCCAGCAAGGAGAAGGGCTTCTCTATGAGAAGAATCAAATGTAAAAACATTCATTATAATCATGTTATTTCAGTCCACTCTTTCCCAGGACAACAGCAGAGTGTGTATTTGTAGTCTCACTCTACCCTTGCTATGTGACAGACCTTGTATCACATACAACTTAACCTGACTCTGCTGCTCATGTTTTGGTCCCAATTGGTTATGACGAAATACAGCTGATAGAAGGTAGCAGCAACATTTAAAACCGGGGATATTAAATTCTTATACACCAAAGAAAGCCTTACTCTTGATAAGGCATGAAAAAAAAAGAGAAAGAGACTGCAGAAGACTCAAAGTTCTTGCCCCATCTCTTCACCTAAAGGAACAGACTATGCATAGCGTATAAAGGAAAGAGGAGCTTAAAAGTGAAGAGGGTGGATTTCCCCATGTATATGCTATGGAAAATGTTAGTTTAACGTAGCTCCTATTATTTGGACATGGTGTCTTGAAAGGACCACAGCTGGCAGAATGCTACACTGGTGAACTTGTCTGGAGGACATGCTGTACGTAGAGAACTCCCTGTCTGGGTCTGCATAGACAAGTTCCAGCACCAGCATTTAATTGGTGGTAGGAAAACTGCAGAGGCTCTCCCCACCTCCAGCTCTACTCCTGCTGCAGGATTTCACATGGGAGGAGATGACCAAGACCCTGTGGCTTTTCCTACTATAGCATGAACATCCTCTAGGAAAGGAAGTGGTTGGCTTGTCTAGACAAATCTCAAGGGCACAGCATATATATGGTCTAGGCTTTTAACTCTTTGAGAGCATTGTATCAAGCACCAAGTTAGAAGGTTTTATTAGGAAAAAAGATTAGAAACTTTTGGCTATTTTTTATTCACTTATGACAGCAAAATTGTTTTGCACTGGTGTCTTTCTAGGTCGTATTTATTCATTCAGCAAATATTATTATAATAACGTGTCCTCTGATTATCCTTCTTTATTATTACAATGGAAACACAGTGCATTTAACTACTTTCCTGTGCTGTGAGTCTTTCAATCTTGTGTACTTGTGAGGCGATGCTTTCGCAGCACTGCACCCTTCATAGAGCTGCTTGGGGCAGCAGTGGAGATGTTTTCCTTTCCTTAATTTTCTGTTAATTATGGACAGTAACAGCACCTGTGGCCATAGATCTCAAAACATTTTCTATTTGAAACAAATATCATTTGCATATGTTGCTATATACATACATACATTCACGCACATATTCTTCATGAGTATGTGAAGAACAAAATTCAGTTTGCTTTTTCTGCTGTCATCGTGGGGTCTGCAACATCGGTGTCTCAAAATTAACATCTAGTTCTTCGTAGCAGTTGAGAAGATCTTTTCTGAGAGTTTGAGGAGTCTTTTCCTGCCTTTTTTTTTTTAGTTCTAGAAGTACTCAGAACACATTAACACAACGTAACCGAGGCTGAAAGAAAAATCCACAAGGTTATTTAAATAAACAGACTTCTAGACATTATTCAGGAAGCTGGAAAATATTCTCTTCTTGCAACCTTCTCATCTTCTATGCTTTGCTTTCGTTTTTTGGTTCTTTTTATAACAAAGCCAGGCTAATATCTCAGTGCTTACAAGTTATTAAAACTGAGAATGAATGTGCTTTGCATTCAGGCAGACTTCCTTTGGCATGAACAAAATGTTTTTATCAGATCCGTGACTTCAAAGCAGCTCTGGCTAGCTGTTTTCATGGGCTTGTAGCTCACACCATTGTATCTGTTTTTCATGAGCTTCTCAGCAGCTACCACTTTGTCTGAAAAAGGCAGCAAAGCGATGAGACCAGTTGAGAACTGTACTTGCATCCAAGAGGATAAACCCAGTGTTCCCAGAAGCCTAGGAAATCCTATGTGGCAAGAATGCATCTGAAAAGGACGTTTGGTGTTCTGCTCTTCCAGGGCAGAGCTGTTGCTGGACGATTCCTGTTAAAGTGTTTGCATACATCTCTCCTGTGTCTCAGACAGCGTCTCCTGCACAAGGGTGCTAGGTCTGGTCCTGGAGCAGAGATGAGCTCTGCTCAGCCAGCCAAGCAGTGCCGAAACCAAACAAGTCACTCACTTTCCGGTGAAAGCAAGATGCTCCAGACGTGTACTCATCACTTGCAGGCAGAATAATATTGGATCGTGACCCATGGCAGCAAATGTGTGACCGTGAGGTCTTGGGGCAATGAGGGTGCTTTCTTGTTATTTGAGAGTGTCCAAAGGAGGGCTACAAAGATGTCAAAGGGTCTAGAGGGAAGAGTGCATGAGGAAAAGGTGTGTAAAAGTGGCTGAAGTTGCTTGGTTTGCTTCTTCTAGAGCAGAGGAGCTGAGGGGAGGCCTCATGTTGGCTGCAGCTCCTCAGAGGGGGCAGAGGGGCAGCGCTGAGCTCTGCTCTGTGTGACAGCGACAGGGCCCGAGGGAACGGCATGGAGCTGTGTCAGGGGAGGGGCAGCTGGGAGTCAGGGAACGCTTCTGCACCAGAGGGCAGTGGGCATGGAACGGGCTGCTCAGGGCAATGGGCACGGCCCCCAAGTGCTGGAGTTGAAGGAACATTTGGACGATGCTCTCAGACACGATTTGCATTTTGCGTGGTGCTGTGTGGAGTCAGGAGTTGGACTGGATGGTCCTTATAGGTCTCTTCCAACTCAGAATGTTCTATGAATTTATTAACGGTGCCAACTGTGTGACTGATGAAGTGGAATAGGAGCATTTGCAGTGGAATGTGGTCTTCAGGCGCAGCCCCATCTACCCCTGCATCGGAAAGTCCTTTCTGGCATGAAGGAAGTCGTTAACTTTTGACCCCTGTTCATCAGCAGACTTTCTAACCATTTCCACTTTGACTTCATCCGTCAGTAACTCCTAGAGATTCTTCAATACTGATACATACTGACTGTGCTCTCAAAGAAAAGCAATGGATTTTCTATACCTATCCAGACAGCATCAGCAGAGAATTGCTTAAGTTTGCCTTTTCCTGCTGGGTAGTACTATTTCTTGGAGAGACAGGAGGGCATCTGAGGAAATAATCCTCTGGATAAAACTTGAACATAGTCTATTTTGCTTAAAAGATCTCATAGCAGGTTACTCATTAACAAAAAAATACATAAAAATCTGAGAATTAGAGCTAATAGCCTTCCTGCCCTGTAACTCCACTGGCTCCTGCTGTGCGCTGATGTATGGGGAAGAGAATGAACACTATTATTCTTTATTTGAATGATGCAGGATATATTGAAGGCACAGAATAGCCTTAGAAAAGTGCTAATCAGTCATGTGATAAAACACAGTGACTCGTATAATGCTGTACTTAGAATATGCCTCCCATCTAATTCATTTAATGTGCTGAGCATTTACTACAATACGTGAGGTCTCATTTAGCTATATCCCTTCATAGTGTCTTTCACTGCACTCAAGTGAGCCTGGCTGCTCAGCAAGTGCTTTTTGCTCTGCCTCCTGAATCAAATTAAAGACATCTCCTGATACATCCCCAGTAGATACTGCTGAGCCAACTAGTGAGCGAAGTCAATTTACATAGCAAAGCTGTTATAAAGCTCTGAAACGTGTTATACTGCAGGTCGTCATCCTTGTACCTAGAGAATGTGTGGAAGAGTTTTCCATCTTACCCAAAATCTGAATATTGAAAAAAAATGTGAAACTGTTTCACTGGGAGGATTGCTATGGAAATTCAGCCGTAATCTGTAGTCCCTGGTATTCAGGTGACATCAGGCTATTATTTTAGTAATGCTGCGCTTTGGCGTGTTCCTGTTTAACAAGTATATTCTTTTAAAAAGACAGGTGTCAAAAACAGTTCCCATGGGACAAGAAAGAGGAAGCACAGCAAGAGACAACGATAACATGTAACAAATCTGTTTCCATGAATATAACTGTGGGCGCCTACTTTTTAGATCAAAATCATCTCCTGCCTCGGTTCCCTCCGTGCCTTTCCACCCACTGCCAGGGGCCATCCAGCACTCTGGCTTTCAGCCTCGCAGCCACCTTCGAGATTTCTTCTCACATCAGCTCCTTATGGCTGGAAATGGCCCTTGTAACTCTGCTTCTCGCTATTGGCCTTGCCAGGAAGCACATGAGGGGGTGGTATGCGTTAAAATATCCAATGAGTTTTATTTTTTCATAGCTCAATGGCCAGATTCATTCCCCAGCACCCCTCCTTCCAGCAGTGGTAACAGTACAGATGAAGGTGCAGGGTGGTGCAGTAGCACCCGTGAAATACCCAGGGAAGAAATAGGAGCACCCTGGGCCAAAAACTTCTTAAACCAACTTTGCTAAAGCGTACAAAAAACAAAGAAGAAAATCTGGGTTTTTTGCATGGATCAGCATGAAACAATTAGTTTTTGCTTTCAGGGATGCAAGAAGCAGGAGCTGCTTGTGTAATGAACAGCTTCTAAATTGTAGAGGAGACGTGTCAAATATTTCCGATGTGGAGGAGAGACTGGGAAGTTTTAAGTTAATTAGTTTTAAGCAAGTCTTGCTCAGGATAAGGGACTTATGTGGCTTTTTTTTTTTTTTTTTTCTGGGAAGATTTCCAGAGCTGCTGGTGAGGAATTGTTTCCTTCTGTCCAAGAGAAACAGTATTTTGTATAGATTTTCTTAGAATGACTTTCTTTTAATGGTGATAATTGTCTATGAGGCTGTACTAGATGCTAATGAAAACTAGAAACCCAGCAAAATGAATGCATTGCGTCATTTTATCTTTCTTGGAAGTCAGCATGAATCATATGTATATATAAGCATACGTACATATATACATACTTTATGCTATTTGCAGAGAAACTCTTTGTCAGCCCAGGAGTTTCACAGAGCTCCTTTGTTTTCATCCTGAACAATAAACACAGTTTAGATTATGGCAGTCAATGCCCAATTTCCCATAAAAATCATATTGTTTGCACACGTGAAGTGCAAAATTCAAAATGTGGCAAAAAGAAAGCCCCACAAACCTTGAGAAGCAATATCTTTCTACTGTTATTTTTCTAGTCTCTGCAGAGAAAAAGTGCAAAACTGTGCTGAAGTCCAGAAAAAATACTTCTAAAAATAAATATGTTTCTGAAATAAATTCAATTCTCAAGTATTGCATGGATTCTGAACTGAATCAGAAGTATTTTACCTTAAAGAAAGAGGATATTTCTTTTAGCTTTCTTTTCCTAAAATGCTCTGTACTACTGCATTGTTTAGAGCAATGTTGCAGGAAGGTGAGAGCTGCCTTACACAGGAGAGTTCATTTTTTATTGGCATACCTAGTCTGATGGTACAAGGAAATAAGTATCAGCCTGCATTTATTACATCTGTAGGTTTTGTTCATTAGCTCTGTTTCCTTTACCTTGGGGATCATCTTCCTTATAATGAGGCCATTTGCTCATTTTATCAGATGATCATATATACATTGATTATATATATAAATATGTTTACTTAAAAATGAGATTTATTGATGGAAGATAAAGAAATCACATGAGTTCAAAATAAGGGCATGAATATATATGGTCTCTGTAGTGAATGCAAATTAATACAGCTAGAAAGGAAAATTGAGTTGCATGGAGGGAGACATCTGATGTTTCTGCAATATTTAAAGCAGCTCATAGACCATGATGCTGCTAACTTCTTAATGCCTAGAGCAGATATATGCCTGCTCGGGCCAACACAAAGTATTTAATGGGACACAAGGTGGCCTTGCAAGTCTGGAGAAAATCTGCGGTCGAGTTGGGTAAAATGCCTGATTTGTTGCAAAACTTCATGTGGATGAGGTTTGTAGTCGGTCTTTTTTTATCCTCCTGTTATTTAAAAGATAAAATTAACAAAAGTAGGCAAAAAAAAAACTTTTTTTTTTTTTTTGGTATGTGACATTGGGAGATAAAATTGCACTTGTACAGCGCACTCCAAGCAGCTTAGAAAGTGAATGATCTCTAGAAAGAATAATGTATTTTAATGCAATGTCTTACAAATATGACTAGCAGAAGTCACTGATCTGGTGAATTATGCAAGTGACTTCAAACATCTTCTGTAGGTGAGATAAAATAAAGATCAAAATAAATCCTGAACGTGGAGTCGAGACTCTGCTGCATGTCAAGCAAAAGTGCTTTTTTGACACCAGGTCTTAATTCTGCTCTTTCTCTGGGCTGAAACAGATATACTCCTGACACCAAATTTCTGCTGTCACAGGTTGTCACGTAAATGAATGAAGGACCTGAGCTGAAGACTCGTGTCTCATCTCACAGTGTACATCGTGTACAGTTATGCTTCAGGCTTTTCATTTTTTGACATGCAGGAATAACAGCTGCCTTTTGGGTTGGCTTTTTATATTTTCCCCACATGACTGAGTCATTCTCCAAGGGCCAGAATCTCGGCCGTAACCTGAAGGCATGAGAGGCATGAGGCACCCTGAGTCAAAGCTTTGGAGCTTATGTTGCAGAGCTGTGGGGAGGAAGTGGCAGGCGGCATGTTACTGGTGCGTAATTCATGAAATACAGGAAACAGTATTTTCCCAGCTCTCCCATTCTTCAAAAATAGGAATCTTTTGTCTTCTCAAGCACATGCATACACAGCCTCCTTCTCTGTGTTTTGCACAAATTCATGTAGAAAGCTAAAGATCAAAGATTACTTGCTTATTTTCCTCATTCAGTGTATGTTATACATTCAAAGTGTAATGCGCATTCAGGTGTAAACTAGTATCAGCATCAGCAGTTTATATTTGTAAAACAGATGGGGAAGACTTATGCAAAGGATGTGTGGGGAAAAAAAGTGTATATGAATGGCACTGCTGAAAGGGGAAAGCAGGAGACTGCATAAAATGTGACAGGGCCAGTGCAAATACTGATACTGGGAGCGTCAAGGCTCTTGTGTTGGGAATGTCACACTCTGGAAGGAAAAGGACTTACCAAGTGTGGTGTGGTTTGGTGGGAGAATTCAGTGATTTGTATGGATCTCTGCCCATATGGTCCTGAAAATATCGCCATGCAGATGCCCCTGGAGTGGCAGGAGCACAGTGGGCACCAGTGAGAGCATCCTACATCTCTTCAGGGCTCATGGAGGTGCAGATGGACACGATTTTAAAATTCACTGCTTTCCTTCTGAAACTTGTGAGAGTTTGGTTACTTGATTCCATCTGGAAAAGATTAAGTTCTGTATCTTCTGGATGTGAGTTCTTTTCTGTGGCATACCTGGTACTGTTGCAATATCCTGTTGTCTTCGTAACTGTACACTTTCATGCTGTCTTTACGTAGGGGAAATTTGCGGAACAAAAAGGAGCACACATTTCAAGTTGTGAAACTATTTTAAACATAAGGATTATAAGCAATGCTCAAGACCCTGTTGGGAGCTAGTCACTTAGTGCCAAGATCAACAGCTTAGTGCAGAAACAAAGCAGACATGACATTAGAACCTACTGTCTAAAAGCAATCATGTACAAAAAGAATAATCCCCACCTTTTCTCTTTAAATCAGCTGCTCATCTTCCTTTTAAATTTTTCAACTTTCTGTAAGGTCTATGATGACATTATATTCACAGGTATGCTTTTCTTCTTCTAGATGTCAGGCTGTTTATTCTAAAAGAGTTGGAGCTGAAGATTGTAATGTGTATAGGATACTTCCTTATGACAAACTTCTAATAATATTTAGCAGAACAAATACCAGCAGCAACCACTACAATAAGTGTATTATGCACATGTATGCGTGCATGGTTACACAAGCTATTTATTGAACCAAAGAAAAATACCTGAGGTGAATTCATGTTG
>PPHD01017256.1:0-15139 GCA_002909625.1 Bambusicola thoracicus
ATGTGTTGTGTGTACGCTAAAAATTACAGAATATCACTATATTTTAGGTTTTACCTGTGCTCTCCAGAAAGAAATTCTTTACCAAGGAAAGCTATTCCTTTCTGAAAACTGGATTTGCTTCCATTCCAAGGTTTTTGGTAAAGACACTAAGGTTAGTAAAAACACTTGTACTAAGTAGTAATACTATTCCTCAGAAATCTAGTCATCACTTGAAATTTGCTTTATTATGCAAGGCTAGAAAACTTCTTATACCTCCAAGTGTTACTGAATAGAATGACTATGCCCAAAAGTCTCTCTAGAACAGGAGTACTATTACTATTAAAGATCCAGTCTTTGCTTTAAGGATTTCCTGTCTGAAAAAATATTTAAGAAAAGAACTTGACTTAGAATTACAAAGTCTGCCAAACCCACACAGCCGTAACTGTACAAAACTGGCTCTCTTGGGTTAACTTTGGAAAAGAGGAGGAGGAGGCAGGATGAAAAGTATAAAGACTAGTTGGGGAAATAGTAGGAAGGATCAAGCACACTCATTAACAGTCAGTTAAACAAAAAACCTAAAACTGGCTTCAGAATGGAGTTGCAAAGGTCTGAGGGGATTCTTGTGTCTGTTCCTTCTGTTCTACGTGAACAGAGAAAGTCTGCTAGGTTTTCATTTGTGAGCTTAGTGTGAAGATCAGAGATGGGACATGAACAGCTGGGACGATCCTAATTACTCTTTTCTCAGTACAGCATAAGGTTTTATCCCCCTTTGATTAATATTATGGATATAGATAAAATTACACTCTGCCCAAAAATATGCATGTTCTGTTTTTGTTGATTTGGGAGTTTTGGGGTCTTTTTCTTTGTCAAAATAAACTCTTCTCTGTCTTTGACCTTTTATTGGGAAAAACCATGATTTGCAGTAAGGATTTGTTTGGTTTCTTTCTTTCTCAAGTACTTCATTGAACTGATTGCTATTTGGATCAAGACCTCTTCTCAGTGAATTAGGTGCTGAAACCAGTTTAGGGAGTTCACATTATCTTATTTCTTTGCTGTCAGCTGTTGTGATGTAGCACAATACATCTTTGACAGGGACTTTAAGAAGCTAGAATATGTTTTTTAAAAAATGATTGAAATTATTAAATACGCATTACTAAGACTAGCTCTATAACTTATTACATAGTACTGCTTGGGCCAAGCATTCCTAGTTGATGGATTGTATTAATTAAGTATAGGTAGTATGTTAATACATATGGTGTTGGTGTGCATGTCAGTGAAAGCCAAACAGAGAAATCAAAATTAATGAAGGGCTGGATGCTGTCATTTAAGTTCATAGCATCTATCCTGTCAGGTAGTTTCATTAAAATTGAAGTTACTGTCTGTGTCGTCTGTAGCACAAATGAATGTGCATGAGCCTACTCTAAACTGTCGGACAACTTTCTAAAATTCAAGCTCACCTAGATATACGTGATTAAAATCTAATTAAAACCTACCAAGACATGGAATAAAAGCTACTAAGTGATAGTCATGTAGTACTGGAAAATGATGTTAGTAAGATGTCAACAGTGTGAGCATATTATATTCATATAAACGATGCAAAGGGGAAAGAGAAGATAAAGTAGGTAAGTTCTCAGAATGTGTCTGCAGTGATATTCCAGATGCAGTCAGTCCTGGGTCCTTGTTTTAGAAAACACTGAGAAGGGAGAAAAATGAAAAGAGAGAGGCCTGGTCATGTACTTTCAGTTGTCTTCCCTGCCTCTACAGCACACACACGTTAATGCTTGATTCAGTCACATACAGCAGGCATAGATTTTTAGACATATCATCAACAAAACAACAGGGAAACTGGGCATATAGTAAAGAATCATGTAATAGGGGTGGAGGAAATCAAGCTTGACACAGGCTTTGAACCAATTTAAACTTAGTCATAGCCCGTTTGCTGAGAGAAGTAGCAGGTCTACATGTTCTATTAAGTTTATCACAAGTTATTCTACCTACAGATTTTCTTCAGTTAAAACCTTTGGTGGGTGAAGTAGTCATGCAAGTAAGGAGATTTGAATCTGCAATGTAAACACTGCGTGTTCAGAAATAAATAGTCCTTCTGCAGGACTGAACAGGCTTTGAAAGACTTCACTGTCTTTCCAGGTTGTTCTGTTTTGTCTATATGTGTTGACCTCCAGTCTTTTCTGGAGCTAAGCATCATTCTAGTTGCTTTTCAAGATACCTGCATGTAAACTTGCTTCCTGAAATAATTATTACTCAAGATAGAAATAGAATACTTGCAGTGATTTTCCCGTTTTAATCTAATGCTTAGGTAAGAGTGCAGTAAGCAAGTACTTAATCCCACTTAAGCATTCTTTAGTCTTGATTACAGTAATGTTATCCATCAAAATTGCATGCAGCAGAATGCCATTAACATCTCTTACTTCAAGTTCTTTGAGGTGGACTGAACCAATTAGAAAACTTCTAAGCCGCATTTTTTTTTTTATCATTGCTATTTGCAGAATTTCTGCTGAAAAATCTTTGGGCGTGGTAGGTTTCATTTATTTGTTGTTGGTGGTGGTTGTTATGATTGTTGTTGGTTTTTTTTAAGCAATGGAAATTGTATTCTGACTGCATGACAATTCTGTTCTGTTTTTTTTTTTTTTTGCCTTCCTGTCAAACAAGCATCATATCTGCTCCCTTCTTACCACTCAAGAAACAGGCTTTTTTGAACAGAAGTGTTGCAAAATCTTTTTGGATCAAGAAAACATTCAGTTCGGGAAAAGTATAGTGGAGGGTCTATTTACTTATCCTGTTTTCTAAAGACTTGACCTCTGGAACTGAGCAAATAGAATTGGCATGTTTAGATAGAATATATAATCGATAGCAAATAGAATTACAATAATTGGTAGAAAAAAAATTGTCTCTGGACTTACAGATTCTTAGACTCAGGCATAGGCCTAAGGATAATATAAAGTTATAGGCATCGGCTTTTGTTGTGGTTGGCTTTTTTCTCTTTTCTTTTTTACTTCTTTTTTTTTCCTCTTCTTTTTCTCCTTCTTCTTTTCTTTCCTTCTTTTTTCCTTCTTTCACAGATTTTTTAATAAAACTGAGTACTTAGTAATGAATGACTTTCTGGCCTGCAGATGACAGAGGAATGTCTAGCCATGCTTAAACAGTGGCTGGTTATCTTGCAGCCAGATGAAGCGCATCTCTTGTTATCACCAAAAAAATACGTTGTTTTTTTTTTTTTTTCATTTAATGGCTTGGTACTCTTTTGCAGTTATTGCTTTGAACAAAAGTTAGTGTAGTTTTATGAAATTGCACAGATAAACTTTATTCTCCTGCATTAATGTGTTTTTAATTCTGTGCTCTGATCACTCAGTGCTCGGTCTCTGGACACTTTTAATCTTAGTTCTGAATTTCTCAAGCTATTGAGACAAAGGTATTTTCAACAGTAGCTGTAGTCCATCCTTGTGTATCTTGGATTATTTTATTTGCCTAACTTCCTAAGCCCGAGGCTTTTCAACTGCAAGTCAAACAGCTATTCAGTCGTTTGTAATAAAAGGTTTACAGAAGGAACCTATGCAGATTTAACTGAAGTACTCTGAAATATAGCACGACGCATATTACTAATAGGGTTGGGTAAAAACACAAAGCAGGAGGGGAAATTTGGGAACTTTTCAATGTAAATGTAGGCAGTTTGAATGGCACATACAGGAATCGGTATAAATAAGTCAGAGGGCATGTGGGTATTGGATCTTTCAGTGATACTGGTGGACAAGCTGTTTACTCAGCTGTCCCTTGCAAATGAAAGGATCTGTAAGTGGTGAAAAGAGCTATATGTTTATTCTTCAGTACACTGTTGTCTGATTTTTATTCCTAAGCAAAATGCCTAGTTTTAAGAACTACTTTCTTCTGCAGATCTACAGTGAACGAAGCTTCTAGTCGTTTAAGAGCATCTGATGAAAATAGAACTAAAATTAGTTAAGAAATAGTATTAATCTGAAACCGTACCTGTTCCGTATGAATTGTTAGTAATCAACATAGGGACATAAGGGAGAAATCCTTACATGGAGAGCACTGAAATTCTGGCTTATCACAGTTGGTAGGCTGGCTGCTTTTGGAACAGCATGCAAGTTTGTATGCATGTACTGGGACTAATACTGCAATGGTCATGTTGTAGATCAGCATACCTGTACTCTCAGTGACACTTCTGAAGAAAACCAAGACTGCCCTTCTTGTGCCAAATGCTCTGATCATAGCAACAGTCACCGACAGAGTAAGTATATAGAGGACAATGCTATCGTACCCTGCCTGCTTTCTTTTTCATTTTTCAACATCTTTTCTCCTCTTTACTTACTGGCACTCATATCATGAGAGATTCTTGAGGGTGCCAGGTGGTCGTTTAAGCAGGTAGAGGAATTGGTCGCATGTAGTCATTTAGATTTAGGATCCCAGAGGGTCTGGTTTCTTACCAGATAATTTGAGCTACTTCTGCCTTCTCAAGTGTCAGACAAGGGCTACGTAGAACTTGATGAGAAAATAAGAAATGGAACCTCTTGCTGTCAGCTGCTGCCTGTAAACTATCATTCCTCATTCTCCAAGACTTCTGTGTAGTGGCACTCATGCATCAGAAACAAATGGGTTAGGAAGTGCATGCCAGGGAGGGTTATCTGCCTTGCTGGCAGCTCTTTACAGTGTTCTGGCATTTTCTTGCGTCTCTCATCTGATCAGCAATACCTTAGATGCAGCAAAATGCAGTTTCTCCCTGCAATCTCAGTAGTAATTGCATCAATCAGTAGAAAATGTGATTATACTAAAAGCAGCTTTAGAACAAACCCATTTTCTCTGCAGAAGTGTTTTTGGACTTGGGCAACTATTTTATTATTTTAGCATGCAAAAATTTTAAGAAAAACAAACCAGCAAATTAAAATAATAGATCTGGACTATGGTGTTTTCTGCAGTAGAACATGGCTAATTTTATGCGCCTGTCCTATGTTCCCTGAGATTAACCTCAGGTCTTCGTCTCAGAAGGAGTGGAGGTTTTCCTTGCTACATGAAATGTCTTGAAAGCAGGAGGTTTTGCTGATCAGATAGCTATCAGTTTTAGTGACACGAAAATAAGCTTGTACTGTGTGTCTTTTCTTGATTTTTGAACTTTTGTTTTTCAGTATATGTTTGTCTCCTTGCTCTCCAGAGATACAACTTACAAGCTATTAAAATCTATATGTCGACATCTTGAGGTAAGTACTAGTGGGAATGAAGAAATGCAGCTTTATGTTCATTATTACTGCTTCCCCACTTCTAAGTGCTGAGCAATTACTAGGAGTGTTTCTTGTTAAAGCTGCTCCTTTTTTTTTCAGGATACAAGTATGGGTAACAGTCCCAATCCATCTTCTGTTGAAAGTAGCTTCAGGGCTGATCGTCCCACAACTCTGTCCCTGGTAAACAGCTTCAATATTTGTTCTTTTATTGCACTGCTCTGGTCATTGCCAATCCTACTAACAATGTCTGAAGGAAGGAGACCGAAGAAAATCATGACATCTGCTTGTAAAATTTCCATGAACAGCTTTTATTAACATTAAGAAGCAGTGAGTATGATTAATATAGGTATAGTTTGATCTAATTATACATATCCTGTGTATGTCTTAGATATATTACAAGGTGTGTATGCCCTACATATTTCTGTTGCTGTCAGATTTCACAGTTCTGTGTACTTAGTTAACAGTTGCTGCTTCCTCTGACATTAACTATTTTCAGAGTGTTTCTTGTTACAATCCTTCCACTGTGAGCCAGTTCAGACAGCTGAAAATGCTGTGTCTCCACATCTGATGACCAGATTCTCAGTCTAGAAATGCCTGTTCTGGACTTGTCTGTCTAGCACTCTTTCTTTTGCAGGCATACTTAATCTCTTCACTTAAACTAAGACAGGGAATGAGGCTTAAATTCTGGTGGTTGTATGTGGTTTGCTTATTTTGCTAACATGATCTCAACATCTTGATATCAAAGATTATTTCTGGTCAGACAGTTTTAAATATGTAATTATTAGTTCAGTTTCTACAGGGAAGTCAGAGGAAACAAGGTTAATTAGACTTGCTATGACTGTTTTCCCATCAGGATTTCAATGAAGACTATTCTGATCTGGATGGAATAGTACAGGAGCAGAGACAAGAGATGGAGGAGTCCAGCAGCACAGGCTCACAGACCCCGGAGCTAGAACGCTTCCAAGGTGAGTGGGGTCGTGGAGCTCCAAGAAAATGGGAACAGATTAGCTCTCAGTTTTGCTTCTGTAATTCCTTTTAATGTGGAGGTGGATCTGTGTTCTCCACAGTCGTGCAGACTAGTTATGTATGCTCTTTCTCCAAGTTGCAAAAGCTGAATTTCCCTTGTTGTAGTGCTTTGTAATCCAGAATCAAATAGCGGCTTTGTCACCATAAGGCTTGATTGTTACTACTGACTCCAATTGGATTCACTGTTAATTTCATATACCCCTTATCAGCTATGCTGTCAGAGATACAGCTTAGCAAATGTTCATGCTTCCTTTCTCTTCCTCTTTCCCTTTCCCTGACCCCTTTCCCTTTTCATTTTTAATTAAAAAAAAAAAAAATACTGTAAAGTAGCTCAAGTTATAAAGAAATGTCTTCTAATCAGTGCAAATAAACATTATGTACTGTGGTGGATTTTGGTAATCCAAACTATTTCTTAACATGATTTTGTGTTTCTGTTTTATGAACCTTAATTTTGTTCTTTGTGGTCATCAGGACTCCTGAAGATATCCATTGTTCATTCTTAATGCTGCTATTTGTAGTCTCAAACACTTCAAGTTCTTCACCTTGTTGGCAAGAATGCTATGTAGAAACACAGTGCACATAAGTTCATAAATATGGCAAAACTCATTTTATGTAGGGTGTCTATGTAGGTTATTTTCTAAGGTGTTAGTCTGCTATGCAGTTACTATATATTAACATATTAATATTTTGTTGTTCCATTATTTTTCCAGTTCCATCCAGACACTGTGAATTTGAACTACTAGAAACTTTTACCTTTACTTTGAAATCAAACATTACAGATAGAAAATTTTTAATAACAATTTTCAATAAGTCTAGTTTTAGTTGACTCTTCGTTTTTCATATGTCTCTTTTGTTTAGTGGTATGGTTTGGGGTTGTTTAATTTGGTATTTACTGTGTGTGTGTTTTTAAGTGTTTGGTGGTGTTTATGAAGCAGTAATGAAATTGTGGTGTCTTCACTTGTGGAATGAATGCTTCTGAATGATTATTTAACTTGCTGTCTTGCTTTCTTGAGGCTGATAACTACTTCAAACCTTTCAATTTTCTTTCTCGTAAATGAAAAAAAAGAATAATCCCTTAAAGATGTGCAAGGATGTACATGTAAAACATGAACAGAACTGAGTGTGACAGGATTTTTCTATTCTATCTCACTCTATCTCATTCAAGATACCATCTGCATGTAAAAAAAAAAAGTTGGGAAAACGAGCTGTAATCTTTTTAAAGTAACTCCATTTGATAGTGATAGTAAAGTCATTAGGAGTCATCTCTGTATCATATTTGGTCCTTTTGAGGGATTGCTTTTGTGTCTGTTTAATCTTCAGACTGGAAATTCAGTGATAATCTGTGAAACTTGCACGGGTTGCCTTCTCTTAAGCAATCTGGAAATGTAAATGTACCGTACGTAATCCTCTTCCAGTCCACGTGCTTTTTTTCTCCTTTGTCATTAAGTGCAATTATTACATGGATTATTTTAAGGCCAGTAGACTAACTGCTTCTTTCTGTCTGCATCCAAAAATGCATCTCTTAAAATCCTTCTGTTGCCATATTCCTTGATTAACTTAAGCTACAAATGCTTTCCTTTGACCTCATATTTCAGCTTTACTAAAAATCTTGCTTTTGACAGATTACCACGTTGTTGAGACAGAGACTCACTTGAAAGTTTCAAAGACTGAAACAAAGTCTGTCCATTCCGACGCACGCAGTAAATGGGTACCTGAAGGAAAAGCCAGAAACTGCCTTCGAAATGGTAGGAAATTAAGGGCAGATCCTCACCTGAAGTTAGTTGAGACAAATTCATGTAGTTATGTCAGTTCACCTAATATGGAAGATTTCTTCCTTGTTCATATCTCTGTTTATATTACCTGTTGCACGCTTCAGAACACCATTGTGTCTTTGGTATTTCCTGATCAAAATAACATGTGTTCTTTCTCTAGCAGGTCATTCTGAACCTTTCAGATTCTTCCACAAAGTTAAGTTCCAGAAGCTCTTATCTCTGAACCATATACTTGTATTTTATGCAGTTCTGTAAGTAAACAATATCAAGATTGTTGTGATACTCTGATTTTTTAAATGTAGATTAATATTATCTCAGCTTTGCTTGAAAAAGAGGAAATTGATGAGAATTTTGGCCCTTATATCTTTTCAGAACTAGAAATGCCAGGATAGACCTATTTAACAGGCCTTTTACTTATAAAAGCAAAGGATTTTTTGCTTCAGAGATGGTTGAAGAGTTTAACTACTTGCACTTAGCAGAGCCATACCCAAGGTTCAGACTTTCAAAGCTATCTGAATGCCAGCATGTACAAATAATGATTTAAATGTCTTTTAATGTTGCATTTCTGAGGTATTTTTGACATTCCCATGTCCATATAAACATAACTGATATATTTTATTTTTTTCTCTTACAGTGTCTGTGTTTTAATATTTTCTACCTTCTACATGAGATATAAGATCAATGTCCTGGAAGAACGTCTTATCTCCATTGCATCTTTTGATTCACATGTTAAGGAGTAAGATGCACTCTATAATTATTTCAATTAAAAAAAAAAAAAAAACTTTCCCAGTATCTTATGCTAATCCAGTCTTTTCAGAAACTTCTATGTTACTGTTGTGCCCTTATGAAACTTAATGTAGTTCTTCAAGCCTCATCTCACAGGTTTCCTTTCAAGACTTTTAATGCAAGCATATGGCATGCTGTAGTATTGCTTTCAGGATGTTTCAGATAACTGAGTAACAGTAATGTGAACTGCTGAAATGAGTTCCTTTCCAGATAATGATTCGGTGAAAAACTATGACTTCAGTCTTAGTGTCATTTGATTAACCTACAATGACAGAAGGTATTTTGTAATCTTTAGGCTAATACATCTGGCTTACTTTTAGGGTGTTTCTTAGAGCTTTGACCTGCCCAACTCCTCTTTAGAGACTGACATCATGTCTTGCAAAAATAAATAATAACAAAAAAAACAATAGAAAGTACCACAAGTTCTTTATGTCTTGGAAGAGAACTGGCAAAAAAATTATCATAAGAAAAGGTGCCCAGGACTGCTCTCAGTATGGAGTAGGACAGAAAATAATTAGATCATATTTCATGGTTGCACTTATAGAATATTCAAGCTATGTAAAATGAGAAAGCATACCATCAGTTCACTGCAAATCTAGGGAAGAAGCAGTGTAGGACTGTAGATCTTTTATTATAAGTCTCCTAACAATTATTTAGTAGTTTCATTCTATAACTGTTGAAGAGCTCAAGTCATGGATACGGTCTTCCCCTCCTCTTTTTTAATCCCTCTGTTGCACAAACAGAAAATCTGCAGACTTCAAAGGGTGAGGCCATGCAAGGATTTGTATTAGGACAGTATGCAGCGGTAGGTCATGTGAGCATCCTCAGAGAACGTAGGACAGAAGGGAGTTCAGCTGCATACTGAAAATACAGTGAGTTTATTAACTTCTCTCCCTCTTATGACTTAATTTTTCTGAGCTTCTCTGAAAAACGTTACTTAGTCATTTCTAAACCTCACTGCAAGATCTGCTGTGACACAGTGCAGTTAGCAGTGCTGGCAGCTAAAGAAGCGCTGCCTGAAAAACAGGGGAAAACAGAATTCAAGACAGCAGTACCCAGGTGGAATGGAGATCTCGGCAAAGTGTTTCAGACTTGGTTGTACTGTCATTCTGAACAATGACTGTGCTGCTTAGGATCCACAGAAAACAGCTGAAAGCAGCGT
Source organism: Bambusicola thoracicus (assembly GCA_002909625.1). Classification (NCBI taxonomy): domain Eukaryota; kingdom Metazoa; phylum Chordata; class Aves; order Galliformes; family Phasianidae; genus Bambusicola; species Bambusicola thoracicus. The sequence continues at coordinate 9,975 of PPHD01017256.1, forward strand.
GAGTTGCATACATAACAAAGCCAGGTTCTTAAAAGGAAGGAAATTGTGATTTATCTTAAACAGGCTTGCATTTATATTTTACCAATTGTATGGTAAGAAGGGTAAATGTAATAGTAGGCAGTGTTGAAAGCCATTTTCCCACTTTTTATATATTTTGATTAACAGGATCATCTGAAGCACTCTTACACAGAAAGGTCCTGTTTTCTGTTGCTCTGATCCTAAAGCAGGGGTACAGGATGACCTAATGTGTACTTGTATTATGTCAAGGGGCTGCGCTTTTTGGTTTTCTCTAAGTCACAAGACACAGAACTTATGCAGCTCTTTATTTCCACTAAACTTCTGGGGAGTGAAACGACATAAGGAGTGTAGTCAGAAGTAAGGAAGTGACTTAGGGCTTTGTTTCTGTAAACAAGTACAGTTCACAATGGTACTGTTCCAGTAATTCGTATCTGAATGTGGCTTTCAGCTCTGCTTTCCATTTTCTCATTTCCATCACACAAAACTCTTCATTCTGTTTGACAGACATCCAGTGCACCAACGTTTGGAATCTCACCTGCAAATCAATGCCGATGCCTTCTGTGATGAGTTAACTGCTAATCTTATAAAATTGGAAAAGGTAACTTTGTATGATACGATGCAAATGCTGGTAACACTCATTAGGTTCTTCCTGAATTCCTGTGGTCTGTTTTTTTGAAGGTGCCAAGTCACTCCCAGATTTCATACTAGAAGCTAGCGTGTTTTACTAGAGGATGCACTGTAATTCTGGGGGCTGTAAATTAGCCAGCATACAAGCATTGGTCTGTGTAGCTCTTTTGCCTTGCGCTGAGGCTCAGCACCAGAAACACTACTAGACCAATCAGGTCAGGGGTAATTATTACATTTAATTATGTTGATTTTTTAAATTCTGTCCACCAGAGTTAAGGATTCTAAATTTAACAGGAAATTTCCTTAACAAGAATGCCTTGTCTGGGGCCTTTGTTTGGGTTTTGGTTTTCTGATTAAGAAAGGCCATGCTGGCATTCATATGTAGTCATCCTTTTCATACAAAATGGCTGGAATCCACCTCTCTTCAGTAACACAAATGCTGCTGCTGCACCAGCTGTCCAAGTCACTGTACCTGAACTTTGCCTATGCCTTTACTCTTCACTGTTCTTTAATTGCAAGCCTAAGTGCACTTGCTGAAATTGGAAGTCTGTGCAGAACAAGAGTGGATGGAAGAACTTACTTCCACTTTATGTACAGTGGTGAGTTTGCCAAGGCAAACAGTCAGACCCACCAGCTCAGCAGCTCTCTCACTCCTCCTCGGCAGAACAGGAGAAGAAAATAGGGTGAGAAGAACTGTGGATCAAGATAAAGGCAGGGAAGTTACCAGTTACTATTACAAGCAAAACAGACTCAGGTTGGGGAAAATCAGTTTATTTTCATTAGGTAGTGAGAAACAAAGACAAATGTTAGAACAACACCTTTTCTCACCTATTTCCCAGGCTCATCTTCTCTCCTGACTTCTCTTCTTCCCTGCCACCAAGCTATTCTTGGGGTTTGGTGTAAGGATTATTGTCACTGAATACCACTTTTCAGTCTGCCACTCCTTCCTTTCATTTCTCTTCTGCTCCAGTTGCATTTTACTCTGCACTGATGTGGGCTTCTCCAAAGGCAGAAATACCTTCAGGAAACATCCACCTGTTCTGGCATACATAGCCTCTTCATAGTCTCTGTGGGACACCTTCACCCCTCTTGTTCTCCTGTCTCCTCCTTGGCCTTGGTATTCCCTACGCAGTTTCTGTTTTTCTCTCCTCTCTCCATCAGATGTTTTTGCTTTGTATTCAGTGCACTTTCCCAGAGCTGCCACAGCCTTGGCTGCTGGGTTCTGCTGTGTCTGAGGTGGATCCGTTGGAGCCTGCTGTAACAAGCTGTGCTTGGCACTGGGCAGCCCCAGCATCAGCTCACAGCCAACCCCACCAAATCTTTGACACCTCTACCTACTAATAGGCATATGGAACGGGTGTGTTGGGGAGATGTCAGAATCAACTGACTAAGCATGCCAAAAAAAAAAAAAAAAAAAAAGCAGAGTGAAAACAGAAGTTACTGAAATTCCTGTGTGCTTAAATCAGATGGGATATTTTTGCCTCTGTTTCTAAAACTGGGCTTTTGCCAAGGCTATTCAGTGCCTTTTTTTTCCCCCCACAAAGTAAGTTTCTCAATTAGCATAAAGATTATATAATATCACTGTTACCCATGTGGCACTGGATCAAGAGAGTCTCTTCCAAAAAGAGATTTCCCTCCCTACACACCCACCCCATGTCTACAGAAATCTAGAGTAATGCTGGCACATGCCTCTGTATGCTGTGAATGATAACAGTATGAATACCAGAGAAAAATTCTTACCAGATGATTACTAGTTACAATCTTTAGCCAAATTAGGCCACCTAAGAAGTTACCAGCTGTCTGGGACAAGATTGTAGATGGCAAGATGGTTCATGGAAGACCTCGCTTTGTTTCAGCAGGAAGCCTGCAAAAGCAAGATGACTAGGCAGGCACAGTCTCTTTCACAGTCTCCGCCTATGCCTATCAAAAGGCAGCTGGATGTTGGAGCATTCAGCTGTTCCCAGAGAAGCGACCCTTGGTCCTGAATCAGAGTCTTAAGTCGTGTACTTCTTTCATTTAGTGTCTACAGAATTGAACCCTTGTCATTGCAGAACAGTCAATACTCTTATCAACTGCTTCTCACGCAAGTTAAATGAGTACTGCATGTAGCTGCCACAACCAGTAGTTAGAATGTTGTTTGACTCTACTGTACTGAAAAGCTGGCAGAAACCCAGTGAGTTATATGCTTGAGTTAGCAGTTCAACTGTTTTGTGTGTCTTGGTGAAAAGTACTAGTAATTGACTTCATCTGGCTTCGACAGCAAAGCTAGCACAAAAGCTTCAGTGCAAATTGCCATCTCTTCCCCCCTTCCTGTGGGGCTGCAGCACTGAAAACTACTTCGCACAAACTATCTAGGTTAAAAATGGAAAATTACTCTTCAGTTAGTGAGTGTTCACTGCAAAAGTATGCTGCTATTATTTTTCAGGTGACCTTGTGATTTTTACCAGCTCTGCTTCATACTTGGAGTCAAGAAATCCCCATGGCCTAGCAGAATTGTGCTTTGGCTTTTAAATAATCCTAGCAGGTTGTTAAAATGCACCACGTCTATTAAGATAAAGTGTTAAAAGTGGGTGAAGGAAGACGTGGCCTGATTTTACTCATTTCTTTATTCTAACGTAGCTTGTTAAATGGAAGTTCGTGTGTGAGGCTCTTACAAAACTGTTTTTCACTGTTCTTGAAAAAGGTGGAATCTGGGACAGCAGTTCAGTGAGGAGGGATTAAGAGGTGATGTCCTTGGGCAGGAATTACAATGTACGGTGGTATAATCAATACAGGGGCATAGGGACGTATATGTGCTTGCGGTTGGAAGACCTTATTTTGCTGTATACATTAGAAGCCTCTGTAGTTGAAGCTGTTCTAAAACCATTTGAATTACCGAAACCTAGAAGCTGTGACTTCTACATCCGAAGCTTGTATTTTGTTTTGATTGAGTTCCAAGTTTGGGATTTATTGAAAATTTCTTCCTAGCTCTAGTTTTCTTCTCCTGCCTCCTATCTGATAAAGAAGAGAACCCATGGGAGGTTGCAGGAGATACCTGTAAGCGATATCAGCTTGGTTTCAGTTGCTCAGCTAAGCATTCTGCTGCCTGATCATATCTGGATGCTTCCTTTGACTCTTGTCATTTAATATGAATACTCTCACTTAATACGAATAGCACTGGTATAAATAGGTGTGACAGAATTAACGAGCACACGGAGAATACATTGAAGAATGTCTTGATTTTCTTAAAAACGTAGTGTAACGCTTTCTGTTTCTCCATCAATTTTTGTCTCTTTTTCTAAGATACAGAATAACTTACAAAAACTGCTGGAAGATGGTGAGTGAAATGCTTATGTTCTTGGACTGCTTCAGACTTCACTCATCTCGCTTGACAAACAGATCCAAAGGAGCTCTGCTGGACAGAGTTCAAGCTTCTTTATTTTCAGTCCAAGCCAAGGTTAAACGGCTGATGCTCATATCACAACCCAGAAACTCATTTTACTGTTCAACAACTACGTTTGTCTGCATGTTTTGAAGATAACGATTTATCTTTATTGTGTGTGAAGTAATTAATGGGTTTTACAGTTTGTTTGATTTTAGCTTTCCTTGCACCAGTGCAAACCTGATGCAACTCCTTTTACCTCAGCCTTTCTTCTCTGCCTCTTTCCATGTACTTGTAAATAAGAACTGCAGACACGATTCATACGCTGACGTGCTGTGTGAATGAGCTGGCGTGTGTCTCACAACCGTGGCTATGGATCAGGGCTGTGCTTTTTTCTTTCTGTCTTATCATCCCAAAGATTAAAACCAAACACCTCTGGGTTTGATTCTGTGGAGTGCTGAATGTGCTGTAAAAAGGCTCAATTCCGTGCTCTGTGGCACTGGATCACTGCTGAGCATAAAGTCCATTTCTACTGGGGATTCATTTTACATCAAAGTCAAGCTTGAAATATGTGTGAACTTGCCAACTCTTAAGTTGCTTGTGAATAGCATTATGGGTATGACATGTCTGTCTAGAAAACCAACTGTTCTTCCTGTCTGCTCGTTAGGTCTGTCCTTTAAGTTAATTCATCACTGTGAAGATCTCAGCTAGCTTTACTTAGAGCTGCACGGAGGCTCGGTTGGCTAAGCAAGCACATTTCCTGTTCTAGTTTATGTAAGTCTAGTCCTGATATGGAGGAGATATTTCCACATAATGGAAACTGACAAATTACTGAAATTATTTTTATTGCCACGTAGTTAAACTGAAAGAAAAGATGGACGTCTGGTTTGTTGTCTCACAATATATTTTCACCTTACCTAATGGGATAACCGTCTTGGATTTTTTTAGCTTTCTGATTCTCAGAGCAGACTGGTTCATCTGAAAAAAAGCAATATTTAGGATAATGACAACTTGTATATGCAATACAGCTGTTTATATATGTTCTGCATTTTATAACCATTTCTGTGAAATGTACCTTACTTTGTTTAAATAAACTTCTTTGAAACAAGCGACTCAGTGCTATGATTTAGGAGGAAGTTTTTTCACCCAGAGGGTGGTG
>PPHD01017257.1:0-15139 GCA_002909625.1 Bambusicola thoracicus
TCTATATTTTGAGTAGGTTGAGTAGTTACTTTTGGAGGACTTTCTTGAAAAATATATAATAGCGTTTCTTTATCACTTTTCCCCTGCTACATTCATTCATGCATCTATTCATAGCTTCAGCAGTTATTAAAGAGGCTAGAAAAGAAAATAAAGATATCTGTAATGCTGATCTACCAAGTACAGTCAGTGAGTTGACAGCTGGAGAATGGTCACCTTACTCCTGTTTTATATTTCAATCATTAAAACTCTCCCAGTGGCCTCAGGTATATGTTCAATCAGAGAGGAGACAGAATGAACTTTAAAGTTAGTAACACTGAGTGTTGAAAGAAACTCCAGCATGTTTTATTGGCTAACAGCAAGTGATTTTACTTAATCTACCTCTAGACATTTGTGATAAGTTGTGTCAACATATCAGCAGATTCTCTTGCACAGAAGTTTCAGAGATCCCTAGCAGACTCAAAAATATAAGCACTGAAATTTCATGCCTGTCTACATTCCTGAGGACACTGCTCATGACAATAAATGCCATACCTGTATTGCGTGCATTAAGATTGGAAGAGATCCAAGGCATTGTGCAAGTAGTTGCATTTGGCCCAAATGATATGGAGGATAAGAGTTAAGATTATAGGATTGAAATAAGGCTGGAAAACTTCCATTCATGTTAGCTTTGTTGTCCCACTTGATTAGAAATAGGTATGATCAACTAAATGAAAATACATAGCAAATAAGGGCTTCAAACTCATGACTAAATATAATCTAAATTTAATATATAAATTCTTTATATTATTTTACACTGCAGTATCCAACTGTTGTTTTCTCTAAGATTTGTATAAGAAAATTGAACACGAGAAGATCTATACCATCATAAATACAAATCAATCTGCTATCACAAAGCTGTTTTTATAAAAGAGATAGCAAAGATAATTTTGTTCAGAATTTGTTTGGATCACTTCTGCTATCCATGTATATCCATTTGATTTTCCATTACACTTTCCCTTCTGTCAAGTGTTTTGAAATATATCAGCTGCTCCAATCACATTGCAATCACTTCATTTCACAATGCAACACACCATGATGTAATAGAGCTTAGACAATTCTACACTGTGCAGCTGTACAAAGAAGTTCTATAGTATTTTTCAAAAGTGGAGCTGTAAGACTCCCAGAGTATCCATCCAGCCCTTTTGTTTGTTTCTCAAATGCCATCCAGCACAGAGAGATTCTCCTCATCACCAGGAGAAGAGGACAAGACACTCTTCTCCTACTCCAAGCAGCTGTAATTTCAAAGTGTAATAGTCCTGGTTCCATTAGACTGAATTATTTAGTCATCTGTATCTAAAACAAAGAGGACATACATAGAGATGGAAAAACATGTGAATTGAATGACAAACAAAGTATTATTTACTGAATGTATTAAAAATTGTTTTTCCAGACGCATTTCATCAAAGCAAAGGCCCATTCCTGGGAAAACGGCTATATTCACAATCAAGACAGATGTACAAGTCATGTGAAGTAAGACTGCCACTGGGCTGAATTATTTAGTTGTTTACTGGAGACTTGATCAGATTCAGCCTCTCTGTAAACAGGGAGATTTAAATGGGACACATTTTACAACATTCTGTATCCTGACTGAATTCAATTCTATGTGTGCATGGGATCTCTGGAAGTGCTAGTTAAGAATGCTGCCATTGTAGTGAATGTAAACTTGTATGTTTGGGATTAAATAGCCCGTAAAACCTGAGAGCATCATTCAGAAAACAAAGCAAAAAACAGCAATCAATCATGTCTGCATGAAGGAGCTTGAATTTCCAATGTGGTCAATCCTTGAAAAGTCTGACAAAGCCAGACAACTGTACAGAACTGCATTTTTAATAACGTATTATTTTTCTTTTCTTGGAAATTCAAGAAGTCCTACATAAGATCAGTTGTCCATTTAAAGACTTTTTTTATGCTGTGGCTAAAACAAGAACCAGAAATGGCTTTTTAAATTCTAGAGGAACATTTTGAGGAGTAAAACTGCTCAGCTATCCATTGTCAAAGCATATGTTAATCAACTGCAGTCAGATGACATATCTCTATTTAAAAATAAAGGCAAAGCTTGCAAACAGTACTCAAAGGCAAAGGCACTGTGTCCTTGAGCAGTACCTTTGCTAGAGGTCATTTTGTTTAGCAGAGGTTCTGGGACAAGGTGCCAACAGTTGCTCTAGTAGATCAGCATTGGAAAATGAGGAAGTCAGCCCACTGCCCCCACCACATCAGTTATGGAACAAGAAGGTCTCAAGAGGAACTGGAACATTTTGTGTACAGCCTAACAGTCTGCCAGAAGAAAAAGAACTATTAGTTGCATGTGCCCTTTTTACAAGAAAATGGAGTGACACTGGATTTGGCAAACCAATGTCTGTGAAACTGGTGGTTAGCATGAGAACAAGTGGGAATTATCGCAGCAGTACTGCACAAAGTTCAAGGAGCTTGAAGTTATCAAGTCACCCACAGGCAACAAACAGATTGAAATGCTTCCCTAATCACAGTACTATAAAATATAAGAATATGGGTGTATCTGGATTGAGTGTTGAGAATGTGTCCTGACTGTCCACCAAAGAAATCTAATCACTACTTCTAGGCTGCACAGGAAAGCCCAAAATGTCATCACATAGATCAGTTGAGGAGTAAATGTAGAAAAGACAAAGCTTCAATAGCAGTTTGGTCTGTCTTGAAAGGTACAGTATACTATAACAACATTCAAACTGTGTGTATAACACAAGCAAAAGTGGTAGAAACTAGGAAGTGTGTTATAGCAGTTTAAACCAAATTATTGAGGCTTTTCAACATAGAAGTGCTCTTTTTTTCTTTTTCCATAATAATTAGACTGTTAAGATTTCAAATGTACTAACAATAAATTATTGCTTTTATATAAGATCTTATGTTATCTTTTTGTCTATATCAAGATTTTGAGTATAACATAGCAGTGAAGTCAGGTAGCCATACAGTATATGTAGCCAATTCAGAAAGAGGTAGCGGAAGGATGAAATGCTACTAAATATCACTCAAACAGGTGTTCCATTGCAATGCACATTCATCAAGCTCTAATTACAGACACACAGCATTAATAGAGATCTTAGCTGATCTTGACCAATAGCAGAAGTTTATAGCGTTGAGTTTCCACCAGGAAAAGGAATTTTCAGTAGGAGGTATGCATATAAACATTAGTAAAAAAAAACAAACAAACAAACAAAAAACACCTATATTTTACATTCCTGGCACAGTCCTGTAGCTAGATCATCCCATCAGAATTGCCATTAAGAACAATTAAAGAATAAAGAATTGTGTGGCTGGTCTTCCAAAAATACCACTTAAAATTTTACAGGTCTTATTGTTAAAAATGTTTTGAAAGAAAATAAATGAACACAAAATGATGCAACTGCTCATGGAGAATCCACTAAAGAAAACAAAACACAGTATTATAATATTGCTAAATTAACTTGTCATAAAGCATGGTAAGTAAGCCACTAATGTAGCAGAAATAAACACAGAGTGCTGGCTGTAACACTAATTCCTAACAGTGACTAACTGAAGCTGTCTGTAGAGGAAAAAACTTAATCTGTATTGTCTGGAACTTTGAAAATCTCTGTATTACTAGCAGTATGTACAAATGGGCCAGATAAAGATGCTTCAAAACTGAGAAGCTTTTTCAAAATGCCTGTGTTATACAAGTTAGTACTTTTATTAAGTTATTTTGATACTGTAAATTATCTAATGAAAGAGATAAAAGTCTGTTATGAGGCTAGTTACAGAAAAAACCAACCATGCCCCCAGGATCAAAATACCACTGAATTTGCCAATTAATAATACACTTAATCAGTTGAGCACTATGCTTTCACTATGCTTTTTAAAGATGACATTGTTATTTTTTTCTTTTTCCAAAGAAAATGTCCTGTTGCCTTGCGAGCAGCACAACTGCTGGGAGAGAGAGAAATGAACCTGAAGAATGCCCCATCACCAATTTAATATTTGTCATTCTGCATTACTCCTAGCTGTGTATAAAGATGACTTTCCCATGGAAACAATTTTAAAACTGTATTTAAAAAAACAAGACTTTGTTGTATGTATGCATTTTGGTATCATTAACGGATATTTTAAAATCCCAGACATACCCTTTGCTATTCCTTCATCTAGCTTTAAACATACAATGCATACGTATGTATCCTCCTTTGAAATCTGCTCTATAGTCACAAAGCAGTATTTAACCTTCAGTGCTCCAATCTGCGGGAATAAATATATATCTTTTTTAAATCTTCATAGATTATAGTTATTTTTATAGAGGAAAAAAGGTAAGTAGTTTCAAGCTACTTAATTACCCGAAGTAATTTTGTTTCTTTCTTGACATTTCTTATTATCTCCATTGCAGTCAGGAAGGGTATAGTTATTTCATTAAGTATATAGTTCAAATCACAGCATCTACAATCAAATAATAGTTAAATCATATAACCAGTGGCATTAAATGTCACAGGCTACATACCGTATTTCTTTATGCCTACTTGTACATTTTGTATCATCTTAAAAAAATAATGAGTTTTGTTTTTTCACTGTTTATATCTTTGGAATAACTTAACACATATGCATGGTGAGATTTGCTGAACATCATCTGATATTAAACACCCCTTCAAACACCCCAAAGAGCCATTATTGGGATTACTGAGTTTTACTGCCTAGCTTATTTAGTATTATGCCATTTTACGTCCCATATCACACACAAACAAAACATGTAACCAAAATCAACTGTAGCTGATGTATCACAAGAGCTATGCCGATGACAGTAGCTTAAAGGATATACTTATTTTGAGGCATGGATTCCAATTACTTTTGCACTTAAATTACTTCATACTACTAAAGGGCATTTTATGCTATCTTAGAGGATTAGGTCAGTATACACAGACTTAAAACTGTGTTTCAGAAGTGTCATAACACTGCTATATATGCCTCTCTTAATTTGTATCCCTGAAAGAAACAGTGTCAAAGAGTTATTTTATCTTAATAGTATTTTCTTTCATTTAAGAATTTTAATTAAATTTGCCAGGTGGTAGGAGCAATGAACTTTGTTTTCCATTTGCAAAGACTGAGAAAATTAAATTAGATGTCACTCCTATATTATCTCAAACTTTCCATAAATGAGAAGGAAGACAAGAAAACATTAACATAAAATGAGATTAAGTGTCAGGCCTTAATTTTCCGTAGCATCTTTAATAGTGGAATAGTTACATTCTTACAAAAATACATATAAATACCTAACCAATAGAGCATTTCAGACCTTTTCATTATACAAAAGTATTGCCACATAAGAACTAGGATTTAGCCTACTTTATTATTATTTTACCCAGTCAGGATGCGAAACATAAGTACTGTGGTCTCTGAGAACACTGATATTTTTCACTAGGATTTCTCTAGTCCTTTCTGCTGTGGAATTTTAGTCCAAATTCCAAGTTGCTTAAAAAAAAAAAACACACTGAGATCTCCTTCCAGAATCTGAATGGAAAGATTATATCCATAAAATTAATCTTTCTTGTGGCCTTTGTATACTCAAAATCATGTTTGCATATAAGGCTAAGAATTTAACATTAGTATAGCTGAAATCTTAATATAGACTAGATTTAATTTTTGAGAAAATCATATTTCCATATAGAAAAAGACAATTCAAAGTAAATCTATCTCCTAGTTTTTGTTCCTTCTTGTGATGTTATGCTTGTCCTCCCCCTGCTCCTCTGGATGTTGAGGTCAGTTGTTTCAACCCAATATTTGGAGAAGGGGAAGAAGGGGAGTTGCCAGCGTAAGTCCTTCACCATGAAGAAATATGATGTTCATGTTGATTTTTTTTCCTCCCTCTAGGATCCACTTGGGATCAATTCTATACGTTTATTAATGTTTTTATGCCTCACTAATCACTGTTCTAGGAAGGTCATGAGCATCCTGGACTATGTCAGGAAAGCTGTTGTCAGGAGATAGGGGAGGTAATCATTCCCTTCTAGGGAGACCTTCTGGGATATATGTGGAATATTAGATCTATGTCTGTGCTCCCCAGGACAAGAGGGGCACACCGAATAGCCAGTGGGAGGCCACAAAGATGTTGTAGGGGATGGAGTTTTTATCATGTAAGGAGAGTTTGAGAGAGCTAGGATTATTTAACCTGGAGTATGTAGGGGGGAATCTCACCAGTTTCAATAAATGTGTACATGAGGAGGAGTAGGTTCTTTTTTATATGTATCCTGTGACAGGACAAGAGGCAATGGCTAGATGTTATTTCTTGTATTGCAATATGTAAAGTTAGTATGATTTTTTTTTTTGAACTGAGAAGTTAGTCAAACATTTTCCCCAGAGAGGCTACAGAGTCTCAGTCCTTGCAGATACTCAAAACCAGGACACAGCCCCAGACAAGCTGCTCTAAGTTAGCCTATCTGAGGAGAGGCATTGGATTGGACGATCTTCCTATCAACAGTGCCCCAGTTCTAGGATTCACTATTTTCAGATCCACATTACAGCTGATTGTATACTGTTTTTCCACATGTTACATATTATTCCCGTGTTCTTATTTGTTTCTCCTGAAGCCATGTTTGTTTGGCTCCAGGTTTAACTCTAATTTGTGAATTATATTTAACTGTGAGGTTTTTAGTGCCAAGCTTGTGACCCATCTCCTGGTACTCCATGCCTGCCCTGCTCTGTGTTCCACCCTCTGCCTCCACTTCTACAGATGTCTGCTATTACATGAGACCAGCATTACTCTATAATACATCATTACTTTAGAGTTATGTGCATGTCACTGAAAACACAGCTACTTATTACTGCTACCTACACAAAACTGTATGTCAGCTTCAGCTGGGACAGTTTTTCTTCATAGCACCTGGTATGATGCTGTGTTTTGGTTTCAGGAGAAAAAACAATGTTGATAATACACCAGTGTTTCTAGTTGTTGCTGAGCAGTGCAGTACAAATCCAAGGACATTTCAGGAAGCTAATCAGGCAGACTGCCACTGCTCAGGTAATAGCTGGGTGCTGAGCAGCTGCTTGAGCATCAATTTTTATATATATACATATTTCTAATTTTCATAACTATTTTTTTTAATTCTGTCCCTCATCCAGGTGGGAAAAAGAGGGGTGAGCAAACAACTGTGTGGTGGTGAGCTAACTGCTGGACTAAAGCACGATATTATGGTGGTATCATAGAAAAATAAGTGAAGCAAAGTAGGCACCACCAAAGGAAAAAAAAATGTTATAAGTAGATGATGCAAAACAAAGTGATAGACGCATCTCAAAAACTTCAGATAGAGCATACCTGGCAGGCCCCAGTCCCAAGGTCTTTCAGCTTATTACAAAGCCTGTGTCTTCACATAAGCAGTTGTAAAACCATACTAGAGGACTATAGCCTTAAACACTATGGAAAAAACAGATGAAAGATGTAACTCTTCAAGAATAGTAAAGACTGATTAAAGGCAGACATAAAGAAGAGTGGATAAGTCTGATGTAAAAGTTTTCTACAAAAAATATGCCTGTATCATAAGTCTACAGATTTATATTGAAATCTTTTATTTGAAAAGTCTCCATTTCAAAGACTACTTCCCATAAACAATGCCTGTACTTTTATGATCACCTACAATGACATCATACATATGAAGTACACTTTGACATATTTAAATCCTTATATACGTTCCATGTTCTGTTATCTAAATTATTCAACTTCCAGAAGTACTTACGACAACAGGAAAAGCAGACCTTATCCTCAAAAGTACGACAGTGAGAGGCATTTCATAGAGTGAAATATGTTTGTTGCCTGAAACACTGATATGAACAGAAAGAAACCACCAAATAAAAGCGCAACAGAGTCAAACCATGTACCAAAGTTGCCAAGCTCTGGATCTGATCTTTATCACATGGCTTCTTCTCATCTATCAGGGAAGCCTTGTCCATTACTTTATCAGCAACATTATGTTTGCTCAGAGAAAAAGAATATACAAAGACTTTACTATGTCTTACAACTAGTCATCTTCAAGTCCAAGATAAGAACTTGAGATCTGCCTAATTCAAAACAGGCTAAGACATAACAAGTGTAACTATTAATAAACATATACATAGTAAGTTCAGAAACAGATGTTAGATAAGCACTGCAGAATGGATATATACCCCAGATGCTAAACCCTCAAAGGCTTCGCCAGTTGAGAAAAGACAACATGCTTATCTAATCTATGCAAATAATGCACAAATTTGGTAACCAAGTTTGGGAACAGGCCACTTGGTGAACTATTTATATCTAGTCAGCAATGCTTTATCTCTACAGAAAACAAACAAAATGCATCTATGTTAGTCATAGAAACATCTACACAGCTCTTTCTTCTTCAAGAACATCCACAAGAGACTGGGCAGACTACTAATCATTAATAAATAATGTCCAGCTTACAACCACAACAACAACAGAAGCTGTCACAGACTTATCACATCAGATAAATCTGGCCATGCGTTAAAATGCTCACCACAGTAACAGTGATTTTTCTTTCTACAAATTCATTGAGAATGATCTGAAAAAAGCTACTCTAGAGCTGATTACAGCTCATAAATTTACATTATCATCAGGAGGAATACTCAGAGCCAGTTAACATCGTGCAGATAATTACACTGAAAAATAACAGAACTTAGTGATTGAGTGTACAATAGCAAGCGTACCAGACTTGATAAAGTTTGTGTTGCTTTCCTTGTTCATAAATCATAAGGTAAAAACATACATTTTTCATAACTTTGAAACATTTTTTTAATTACTTCTGAGGTCCTTAAATACAGGGTGTCAAAATCATTCCTGCAAGACTGTAGTTGTTTTATATAAAAGAAATCAAATAAGTCAATCAGTCCTCAAAAAATAAGATTAGATGCTTTGAGTGCATAAGTTAGTTGTTCAAGATCTGCCCAAATCTAGAAAAAAAACTAGAAGTTTTTACCCCTCCTCAACTATGAGGATTTATGAGCATACTCTATAAAAGCTCAGATATTATCATCTTCAGCCTTTCTGTGTAGTACTTCACTAAATGATTATTTCCTTTAATCGTTCTTTCTCACCCACCATTGTATTCTATGTATGTGGGTTCTCACAACTGTAATAACTACATTTTGTCCTGAAGTTTAACAAACACTGTGATTATCTTTGTTTCTTGCCTTCTGCACCCTTGTATGGAGCAATTTTTCTTGTTTTACTTACAATGTGCTATGATATAGTAACTGACAACAGTCGAGTTTCTTTTCACAGCTACATGTTTAATCTCAGTCTAATTTTTGCATGCAGTGACATTGTTAGGATTGCTTGCCAAAAGAAAAACACTCTTCCCTTTTGCCTTTAATTCTTTCTCATTTTGAGTTAGACTCACCATATCTGACTGTTAAAGTTAAGAAATACCTGTGTCTTCATGACAGATCTTACAAAATTAGTTATCCACACACAATTTTCAATAACTTTGAAAGTGTAAGCCTCTAATCCTCTTAATCTTTAAGAAAAGAAGCTATAGAAGCAGGAATAAAATGAACTTCCAAAAGGACCGTTCCCCATTGTTATTTTCTTAAACTGACTTTTATCACTTCCTCTTTTCTTTTGAGAATTTGAATGTTTATGTTGACAATAACATAAAAAAAGAAATCAAACTAGATTTTTAAATGAATAATAAAAACTCTTAGATCCTCAGAGAGGGACACCAAAACCCTGTCAGACTATTCCCGCAGTTTTTCTTGACAGCATATTCACATCAGAAATCGTCAGTATTTACAAGGAGAGAGCAACAGCATCACAAGTTTTACAGCACACCACAGAATAAATCAGATATATAAACTTAATGAAAACAAAACGAATTCTTATGTGTTACACAGCCAGGCTGTAACAACCTACACAGATTACATCTGGCAGGAAATTTCTTTCAGTGCACGGAGTGCACAGCAAAGCAGAATAGACAGTCTAGGCATTTACCATTACATCTTCTGCTAGTTGCATCTCTGCATCACTAGTTGTAATTCTGATGACAGAATGCTAATACCATCAATAACCAAAGCTTAGCTACCCAATTACTTACATGAGTAAGTTAAGTCCACTCATTAAAGCACATCAATCAGACAAATCCACCACCTACAAGCATCAGCAAAGTCCTACTGTAGTCAGCAACATCTAATTGTACCCACAAGAGTGTTAAGGGCAGAACAGAACTAGCAGGTTTTTTGTTAGTTTATCTCTACATCTGTAATGATTAAAGACAGAAAAGAAAAAAGTTTTTATAGGCTTTTTAAAAGAAATGGGATAACCGAATTAATTTTGTTTTTGTCATATTTTTAAGGAGACAGTTTGATAGTGGCCTCATTAACAAGGTACATTCGTAAACTGCTAAGATAACAAAAACTATTAGATACATATTTAAAGATATGATTATATGCATTCTGATTTCAAATTGAATAAAAAGTAGTAAATATCCACTAATAATTTCATTTCTATGAAAATTCACTGAATTCCTCACCTTGAATGAAGAACATGCCTAGTACAAAATGGCTTGTAGCTTGAATATTTCAGTGTTTTTATACCTCATACTTCAGTGCCATTCCAGAAAAAGCCAAGGCAAGCAGCAGTGCTGTACACTCTTCTCTTCATGAAGATATTAATGTCCCAATAAGCAAGAAACAGGGGCCCTCAAACTCTATTACCCTATTAGGATTTGTAACATAAGGCTTTCCCAGACAAGTCAGTCTTAAGAAGCAGTATTTACAAAAAGACAATACCATATTAAGTGCACCCAAAAAAAGTGAGCAGTACTGTAATGAAATACAAAGTACAACAACAACAGCAGAGCAGTAAGGTCATAGACTACAGCAAGATACCTCCACTTCTAACCATTGAATGGTGTCTGGAAAGGGGTGGATCCTGGCTCCACCCCTTCCAGTCACTCAGGTGCATTGCATGCACCTGAGCTTCCCTGGGCTGGCCCTGTCTTCACACCAGGTGCTCAATCACTGGTTCAAGTCATGATTCAGCATTCCCACTACAAGTACAAACACTTACAGTCATTGCTATGGCAAAGTTCTGTTCAGTGAAATGTAGTAATTCTTTGTGGCAACCAATATCACTTTTCGGTGATTTTCATGAGTTACGTAAATAATTGCTCCATTTCTTTAACTTGTACTCTAAAATAAATTTCATTTCTGATGTAAAATTAAATCTCACACAATGAAAGCTTCCTTCATTCTTGAAAAAGTATAGCTGAAAGGTCTCTTAAGGGATTTGACTCTCTGAATCCTAATGTCAAGATTATTTGAAATGTATTCCACATCCTATTCTTCTAAAACACCTCTAGTGTAGCACATAAAGCATTTAGAATTAAAGCTTGTAACAAACACAGTTTAAAGATTCTGCCTCTAAACTACCTGCAAAAATTCCTACATATACATGCTCACACCATTTTGATAGTCAGAAACAAGATAGGCAGAAGAGGATGTAGCAAAATTGGCCTTGAGAACAAAATGGAGTAATCTGAATAAAAATATCCATGTGCCTGTTTTAAAGGTAGACAAGATTAAGTAAGAGGTATCTGACTTGTTTTCCTGATTATGTTTATTGAGGAGAGGCAGAACTGCAAGCAGTTAATTTCCTTTTCTCTAACAACACTCATATGATTAGCAAGAGAATCCAGAACACCATGCAAATATGAAGAGGCTGACTTTATGTTTTAGGCTAACTGCTTAAAATACGAAAGGTTGAATTGACGTGGTTTACTGTAGCAAGTGTGATTTAATGCAAGCTGTACAACTTTTAATGCAACACTGAGAAATAAAGAAAATATTACAGCAAAGTTAAGTTACTATTAATACTAATGACGTGGTTGCAGTGTTCCTGTCTTGGTACAGGGTGATGAACTAGATGACCTTTTTAAGTCCCTTGCAACCCTACTCTCTATAAATATTAAATTAAACTAGAAATACATCAGAGCAGGGACTCTCAGTATTGAATTGGTGCTAAATCACATTAACTACCAATAATAATCAATCCTTATTTAGTCTAAGGAATTGTCTGTCTTTCCAATTATAAATCTCAGCTTAAGAATTCTACCTAATAAAAACTAGTTTGAATAGGTAAGTAAATTAATAATGGAACCAAATCACTTGATGTCTAGAGCTGATTATAAAGTTTCCCTTTTATGCCCTGATCTGTTTTCATAGATGCATGTTTCCTTCTCTCTTCAAGGCAGAACCATAATATCTCTTCTTAACACAAAGTCATATTTAGTAATGATTAGAGATTTAGGACTTCAGCAAATAATATTACAAAGTCATATCATTTTAGGAAAAAATACATCTGGAGAATTTTGTTTTTTTTGTTTTCAGATACAAAGAAAGTCTATGGTAAAACTTCAGCACTACTACATATAACAACCTATTGTCTGTTGATTCCTTTCATGATTTCAAAGCACCTTTCCTATTTTTTGCACATAACAGAAAGTCACTCTCCACAAAATGGAGATTGGATCAATTTTCACTCCCAAAAAAGTTCTCTAGTGCTTCTACATACTATGGTTTATAGTATGTACTTTATAAATTATCATCTGTAGATTGTACTATAATTTATGACTCATATTCTAAAATACACTTCTGTCAGCAATGCAAAAGCTGAGAGTAACTAATGGAATTTAGCAACCCTTAACCCTGTTAAGCACATCTCTATTTTCACACCCATCATTGTTATTAAAATTATCTTCACCTGTACAGCTGTTGCACTAGTTCTGTTTATCAGCTAGAGCATATTAGTTATGCTACCATACTGTTTTCATTTCAGAAGCAACTAAAAGATTCAGATGTTTTTTCAACTTTTTTTCATAATATTAATTAAATTGCCACTACAGTTTTGCAACCCTGCTCTGAAATCAATTTTAAGAGCAGTGCTAATGAGCTGCTTTTATGTCAGCAGATGGACATCTAGTTTGAGGGACAGATGTGTCATCATTCATATCCTGAAATTTTCCTTTTTTCAAAGTTGGTCTTCCAGATAAAGATGTAAGGTTGCAGTTTCATATCAAGACCAGGATCTGCTTTGAAAAGGCACCTTACAGGCACGCCAGAAAGAAAATAGCCCAACTTCAGGAAAACACTGTTCATAGCACTCTGCATTTAGAAGGTGAATCTCTTTCCTCAGGTATCATGAAGCGAAGCCTGCAGAACAGAGAAAAAGAGTAAAAAGAAATGTTTCTTTTCCCCTAGAATCAGATTTCATTCAAGGTCTGTAGAGTAGCACACACTATGTTATGACTGAAGGAATTAGGATCTTAAACCTACAGAGAATACATTTTTCAAGCCTTCAGTTTTTAATAACACTCGTAACTGTAGAGGCTACTAGAAAAACCGAGTGACTGCATACAGACAAGATGTCAGCATTGAGAACACTGAGGTCAGTGATCCATAGCACCATGGTTTTGGAGGCAAAGAGGAGGAGTTCAGTTTTTTGGCTGAAAGTTTCATAAGAGACAGACAGCCCCAGTAAATCCTAGGATGCATTAAGAAGAGTGTGGTCAGCAGGTCAAGGGAGGATAACCTTACCCTCTACTCCACCCTGGTGAGACTGTGTCTGGAATACTGTGTCCTGTTCTGGGCTCCCCAGTTCAAAAAAGACAGGGACCTTCTAGAGACAGTCCAGTGGAGGGTCACGAAAATGATGAGGAGCCTGGAGCATCTCCCTTATGAGGAAAGGCTGAGATACCTGGGACTCTTCAGCCTGGAGAAGAAAAAGCTGAGAGGAGATCTTATTGATGTTTATAAATACCTGAAGGGTGGGAGTCAGGGGATGGGATCAGAGTCTTTTCTGTTGGTGTCCAAAGACAGGACAAGTGAAAATGGTCAGAAACTGAAACACAAGAAGTCCCACCTGAAATGAGGAAAAATTTTTACTCTGAGCATGACACAGCAGTAGAACAGACTGCCCAGAAAGCCTGTGGAGTAATCTTCTCTGCAAATATTCAAAACCCACCTAGACACTTCCCTATGCAACCTACTACTGATAACCTGCTTTAGCAGGGGGGAGGGGGTTGATCTCCAGAGTCCCTTCCATCCCCTGTGATATTGTAAAAATACAGGCCAGAGAAAACAAACGGCGTGGAAAGAGATGTGAAAAAACAAAGCAAAATTCAAGGAGGCAGTGAGAAATGGAACCTGCATCCAAAAGCCATAACTCCAAACATAACACTACTATCCTAAAGGGGTGCAGGGAGAAGCTGCAAAGCACTGGCAATTGATTTTACAATGGTACTTCAAATGACCACAATTTTGGAGAGCTAGGGGACTTTTGTTCTGACTCGCACAAAGCATTGGATATAAAAGAACATGTATCCAGGCAATATCATGTCTTTAGAAAGAGACATTGAGCAATACAAGCATTTTTCTTTGAACTGTTCCAAGAGCTTTCTTCCCAGTACAGTTTTTACCAGAATAATTGACTGCAATTTCAGATAAACTTCTTACAAGCACTGAATTATGGTATGGAGACTGTAGGGGCAGGGTGTTTCTGAGTCAGAGGCATGTAGGTAATGAATATATTGAAAAATATCACATTTTTCAAATGGACGTCTGCCTTTAGTTTAATTCCACTCACCATGTGTTCTATTTGTTTCCACAAGAGAATACTAAAATAATCTTTAACTCACTGCCTGTGATTTAAGTGTGAATTAATATGCAAAAGGGCTTAACAAGATGCTTAATAATAGCTTCTCCAAAATTCTTTTAATGTTTTGAACAGTGACACTAAACTGTTCATACCACTTGAATAAATATGTCTCAGAGGGTACTGAAAGTTATGCATAGGATATTGAGACATTTTGAATAATTTCATATGTATCAGTGTCTATAACTGTTTCAGGAAATCCTATATCACATGCTTTATTATTTGGAGTTAATCCAGGGAGGTCATTTGTTGTCAACACTCCCTCCACAGAATAGTTATCATAGCATCATGAACTGCATTATTTATTTTCATCATTTTTCTCTCCACTGACTCTATCTTTTAAAAGTGTATTGGTATTTTAAGTTAAGCAGGCTAATAGTAACTGCAAAATTTTTCAATAGCAGTATGTTATTTCCTTAATGTATAGTGTTATCATAG
>PPHD01017258.1:0-15139 GCA_002909625.1 Bambusicola thoracicus
TATTTTTGGCATTGACGTACCGAGTTCCTCTCTTGATCATTGCAATCTTTCAAAGAAGAAACAGAGTGACAGCATTTTATCATCCAGCTCCCAGCTGGATACATCCCAACCAGATGCAGGACTTGTAAATGTCCAATTTACCAAGCTCAAGAGTCTGGTAGACTCCCAGATCTCCATCCCAGTGCTTGAATTCATTTCTGTCTGAGAAGGGAGAATTTTTTTGTATGTGTGTTTCTCTCTGAATCCATCACCCTAATTATTATGAGCAGCCACAGCTGAAGCAAACAGTATCTACAACATTTCAATTACTGCTCTATTGAAAACACTCAGGGCAGCATGTATTCGCTCCACCTCTTCCACCCATTCTCCTTTTCCTCCTCTCAATCTTCAAACAAACCAGATGGAAGTGAAACTGCATGCTGTAAACAATACATTCCTTTCAGGTCACTACATTGAGGTGCGTAAAATAGACTGACATTGTGCACAGCACAACAGAAGCTAATTTTACTTGACCGTCTTGTCTGAGCAGCTGAACCTGTGCTTGAAAGAAGATCACACAGTGAAAGCAGATTTGCCTGTCAGTGTGGATGGTTGTTCAGCTCACTTTTCCTCATCTATATACTTACCCGAAAGCAGCATGGGTTGTGGATACAGCTGTCAGTATAGACTGGAGCATTTGCAGATGTGTTCTTCTCACCTGGCATATGTCCCCCAGAGGCTGCTGGACACACAAGCAAAGCCATAAAGTGCAGACACTCTCTCTGCCTTGGGAGATCTGGGAGAAAGTAACAGTTCTTGCCTACACTGGAGGGAGACCAGACAAACGATCCCTGCAATGAACTCACAAGTGAACTGGGCTTCTTCTAGGGCAGTGGAGGGCTACTCCAAGCAGTGGAAGCAGGGATGGGTGGCTTGGAAAGAATATAAGGATGTTGTCCAGCTGTACAGGGATGGAGTCAGGAAAGCCAAATGACAAATGGAACTGAACTTGGCGAGGGATGTGAAAAACAAGAAGGGTTCCTTTAGATATAGAAGAGACAGGCAGAGGGGAGTGTACCTCCTCTGATAAATGAAGAGGGAGAGCTGGCATCCTCAGACATGGAGAAAGCTGGAGTACTGAATGAATGCTTTGCCTTGGTCTTCATGGCCAGTCAGGCTTCTCACACCTATTGAATTTCTAAGTGGGGTCAGAGGAGCAAAATGCCTGCCAGTGGAAGAGCAGAGGAAGACTGAGGCCACCTCATGAGGCTGAATGTGTACAAGTCTATGGGGCCAGATGTCATGAATCCCAGGGTCCTAAAGGAGCTGGCTGATGTGGTTGCCAAGCTTCTCTCCATCATATTTGAAAATTTGTGGCTGTCAGGTGAGGTCCCCAGTAACTGGAAAAAGGGAAATATCACTCCCATTTTCAAGAAAGGGAGAAAGGAAGACATGGAGAACTACAGGCATATAACTACAGGTTAGATGTTAGGAAGAAATTTTTTACTCAGGGTGGTAAGGTGCTGGAAGAGGTTGCCCAGAGAGCTTATGGATGTCCCAACTCTAGAGGCATTCAAGATGAGGTTCGATGGGATCCTGGGCAGCCTAATCTGGTGGTTGGCAACCAGCCCATGGCAGAGGGGCTGGAACCTGATGTTCTTTAATGGTGTCCTCCCCCCTAAGCCATACTATGATTCTGTGCTTCTTCAATTTTGACCTCTTTGTGCTGATGCTACAGAATGATGAGGCCAAAGCTAAACCAAAATCTGGTCTGCTATCTTCAGCTGATGTTATATACAGCTGTAAGAAGAAGATGAGTAGGATCTAGCTCACTAAACATGGGCACCAATATTATAGACATTCAACTCTGAGGTGGGTATCACTGGCTGCTCCATTTATAGGCACTGGATGTAGAGCAGGATTCTGATTCCTAAATAAATTGTTGCTGGTGTCCTGACAGCTTCACAGCCATGGTCCAAGGGCACAAACCTCCCATACATTCTGCCATGTTAGCTATATCTGAGTCAATGTCTGGTGCATTCAATATAAGAGCATCTCAGATGACAGTGGGCCCTTCTGTGTAGGTAAATAGGCACTTCCCCTGAAGTTTATGATGGTGAATCTTACTCACATGGGATAATTCATTCCCACTTCTGACTATTTTTGATTCAGCTCCAAACGGTTAGAGTAAGATTCCTATTTTATCAGAAGGAAAACATTAGAAAGCTCCTTAATTAAGATGTTATTTTATTCCTTTTTTCAAAGAGCTCCCTGAATGACATGGGAAACAAACTGAAATTTTAATGACAAATGGGATTAATATGTTGGTAATTTTATCTTTCCAGTGAAAAGACTTTTTCCTCCAAAGAAAGGAATGCGTTTCTAAATAGATGTTTGATGGAAAAAAAATAGAGCTATAATTTTAACCAGCTTCCTTTCCTTCTTGAAAACATTTCTTTCTAAAAAATTGGAGGAAGGGAGGAATTATTTGTTTATTTGCCCTTTTGAGTCATCATTGTTTTCATATTGTTAAATGATTCCTATCACATTGATGACCATCTCATGAAAATGAGATCTTCAGTGTATTTAATGAAATAACCCTACCAACTACATTTTAAAACAAAGAAACGTTACTGAACACCCTAGGATTACCTCAAATGATTATTCAATTACGCAATTAATTAAAACAATTTCTGTGTAGAGGGGTTTGGACCTATACACTATTTTGATTGAATAACACTGCACAGTGTAGTGTTACACAGTGTAGGATTCATTTCATTCCTGTGGGTCTCGTTATCTGACTCTTCACCACCACAGCTATGCCAGAAGATGAAGATATAATATGGAGGTGCACATTTATACATCTGAACTGCACAGTGGGACAAATTTATGCCATTATGCACGATAGTTTCTTTTGGGTGGAAACCCAAGTTTACAGATGAGAATGAGAAAGAATCTTAAGTCATACAGGTTGAGATGGTCAGGATGACTGCTCCATGATGATCAGGATGATGACCTGCCTCGCAGTTTACACAAAGCTATCCCCCAAAACTCACAAAATAAACAGAAATACAACGTTGAAAATCAGCCTGATTGAGAATCCTCTAAATTTTACCCCAAATAACCAGTCCAACTTCCTTTTTTTCCTGTAGTTATTTCAAGAAGGGTCATGGTATTATTATTATCATTATTATTACTGCTGTTGCTGTTGTTGTTATTAACATAACCATTAAGAGTGGTGAAAAGACCCTGAAAAGAATGGCTATGCTCTTTTTGAAGACAGAGCTGTATAAGAAATTACCTTCTTCCCCATCTCAGCTGGGAGCTGGAGCTCTCAAAAAGGTTGCAGTTTCAGTCAGGTTACATTGCTCTAACTGCAGGCTGCTAATAAAAAATTTAGCATTTGATGTCGGCTAGTTGTTTAGTACTATGTCCTATCACCTTTGCTTATGCATATTTGCCTTGAGCTATGTCTAAATAGACTGCACAAATGTCCCTTTGGTAAATCTAAGAAATGTAGGGTGGCTTGCTTCAGGCTGGGCAGGTATCCACAAGACCCCAGGGACAGGATAGAAGACTACTGCCTAAGTACCATCATCTTGGACATCTGTGGGGAATTTATTTACTCTACAGGACTCATCAGAAACCTGTAACTTTATGTTCTGTTGGTTAACAGCCAAGCAATAGACCCTAAATGTAATTTTTAAGCAAATAAGCCTCTTTTTTGTGACTTTTTAGTTTCCTTAAGGGTACTCTAATGTCTTCCAAATGCTTGTCTAGATGGTATTTGTCTCCTATAGGTGCTGAGTGATATCAGCCAGTCTCATGTGGATGTCTCCTGTAACATAGGATGGCTGAGAAGTCGTTAGAAGCTGCATTAGGAATAAAGCAGTGAAAATTTAATGACACAAATCACTCTTTTAGCAAAGACTGCTCTGATTGATTGTCTAATTGTGAGACCAATTGGAAGAGATTACGAAGAAAAAACAGTAAAAATTATCTGGAAAACTAAAATCAAAGGGGAAGTGACCAAGTTCTCTGTATATTATTGAGATCTCTTGAAAATTTCAGTGTCCTCCAGATCAGGATTTCATTTTGAAAAGAAGTCAGAAATAAGAGAAAATTTTCACAGGAAAGCAATAAAAATGACTGCCTGTCAGAAGGTAGACATGGCACACAAGGGAATCACGATAATGGCAATAAAAAACTTCCTGTGAATGTGAAAAATATGGCAGCATAAATATTATTTGCAGAGCGCAGAGGTGTCTGGAGTATTGTCCATAACTAAGTACTGTGCTGCCAAATTATAGGCCTTTTATAGAACAAAGGAGATGCAAAACCCACAAAAGAAGCCATTTCCTTCTGAAAAAGTATTCTGGCTCATTTGTCTCGATGTCTGTCTGTGTGCTTTTTTTTCCTTTCTTTCTTTCTTGTTACTGTTCTTTTTCCCTTAAAGAATGTGAGCTGGGCCCTTATCATATGATCCCTATCGCAGATCAAAACTGTAGAACTGAAGAAGTCATGAGATCTGTTTATTTGTTTTGCAAAGGGGGTCAGAAGTCAGAGGTTTGGAGCAAAAGAGAGATCCTAATCTCCAAAGTGTACATTTGAAGACCATCCTCAAGTGGTGAGGATTCACAAAGCTTTGCAGTGACGTTCCACTCTGCTTTTTTGCTTGGGCTCTTCGTTATGCTTGGGAAGAAGTTCCTATAACAGCACACTGATTATCTTCCTATTAGTGTGTTCTTCTCTTAAATACATGAAAAAATATTAATCTAATGAATTGGAGGTCGAGATTTATGTTACAAATTGTAACATGAAAAATGTCAAGAGATAAATCTGCAAATTAAACATTAAATGGAGTTTGGATTTGCAGTTAGTATTTTTGACATGTTATCTACTATGGCTCCAAAACCTGTGTTTTTGAACAGAGACTGCAGCAGATATAAAGCACTCCAGCTTCTCTTCCAGGTGGAAAGTTGACCCCTCCCCTTCCCTTCCCTCCTTCTCTCTTTTCTCACTTTCCTCTCCCTCATTGTTGCTGTTCTTTTTTTGTTATTTTGGCCTTGGTAGTGTTTTTTCCCATCTGAATGTAATAAAAAATACTAAACCACCCTTCTTTTTATGAGATATACAGAAATAAGGCTCAGTAGGAGAATGAGATGTATGAGATGTCTCTCCTATTCCATTTCCTTCCTCTTCAAGGACCTACCTGGAGATATCCCTTGGACTAGAGCATAGGAAAGTACTAGAGCTGGTCAATACTTAAATACCATTTCTCCCAAGCTCAAGATCAGTGCATCCTTAAGAGAATGAAATCAGGGTCAGGTGGCAGGAGACTACTACTATCACTACATGGATCAGCAAGGAGCTCATGGATAAAGGTGAAGAGAAGGTCCACAAAATGTGGGAGAAGAGCCTAGCTACCTCAGAAGAATGCAGAAATGCTGTCAGGGCCTTGCAGGGATGCAATGAAGAAGGCTGAGGCCCACTTGGAATTAAAATTGGCAAAGGAGGTCAACAAGAAATGCTTTTTCAACTATGTCAGTAGTAAAAGGAAGACTAGGGAAAATGTGGGTCTGCTACTGAATGAGGTGGGTGCCCCATTAACAGGGGGTGCTGGGAAGGCAGAGATACTGAATGCTTTCTTTGCTTCAGTCTTTATTACTAAGACTGTCCCTTGGGAATCCCAGGCCCTGGAGGTAGAGAGAGAGTCTGGGGAATGGAATACTTCCCCTTGGTCAAGGTGGATCTGATCAGAGAGTGTCTAGATGAAATAAATCCCAGGCTGACGATGAGCCAGCAGGGTGCCTGGTGGCCAAAAAGGCCAATGGGACCTGGAGTATATTAAAAAGAGTGTGACCAGCATGGTGACGGAGGTGATCCTCTCTGTATACTCTGCCCCAGTGAGACCACATCTGTAGTACTGTGTCCAGTTCTGGGCTCCCCAGTTAAAAAAGACAGGGATCTCCTAGAAGGTGTCCAGTGGAAGGCCACAAAGATGATACAGGGCCTGGAGTATCCCCCAAATGAGGAAAGGCTGAGCGACCTGGGTCTGTTTAGCCTGGGGAAAAGAAGACTGAGGAGGGATCTGATACATGTTTATAAATATTTGAAGAGAGGTGGGAGGTAAATGGATGAGGCCAGGCTCTTCTCAGTGGTGTGTAGCAATAGGACAAGGACTAACGGCCTAAAACTTGAATGTGGGAAGTTCCATACAGATATGATAAGGGTGATGGAGCACTGGAATAGGCTTCCCAGAGAGATTGTGGTGTCTCCTAATATGGAAACATTTGAGACCCATCTGGACGCTGACCTCTGCGACCTACTGTAGGGTACCTGCTTTAGCAGGGGGTTGGACTAGATCTCTAGAGGCCCCTTCCAACCCCAGTGATTCTGTGATTTGGTGAAATACTGCTTCCACTCTTCTTTTTTTTTGCACTGATGGACAAAAGATCACAAGATATCTTATCTTCTCTCCAAGACCTTTTTGAACTTACTGCTTGTCAAGACACCCTTCCATGTTTGTCTTTCATTCATAACTGTCAAATGCATAACTCCAGATCACTAGAAATCATTGCAGTGGGCTTCCTGGATTGAAGTGCTCCTTTTTCTGTCATTAAATTATTTGCTGTAAAATAAACCTCCTATGGAAGTAACCTTTTATTTTTTTTAAATTTCCTCTCCATGAAAACACAGATTTAATAACAGTCAGCATCCTTGTTATTGTTAGTCATTAGAGCTATCTTGCATCTGAGCCTACATTTCATCTTGCTTCTAGGCCTTAATGAGATGCTGCAACTGTCAATTAGTCTCATTGCCTGCAAAGAAAAAGAAACTTGGAGCTGCTGGTCCTTGTAATACCTTTAGTGGTGATAAAAAGGAGATTTGGACATCAGAAAATGGTTGTATTTCAAACAAAGTGTCTGCATGTTTTTATTCCAGTCCTGAGCTCCCCTCCTGATTAATCCCTTTGTGTGGGACTGAAAAGGTTGCCTCTGCGCTCTATGAAATCATATTTACACTTATCACCAGTGAGCTGGGTAGGAATCATACATTCAGCTTCCATCCTTCCCTCTTAAAGCACTTCCATTTGTTGCTTCACGAGCTAAAATGCTTTAACAGATTTCTTTTAGGACTGCGTGTACCTTCTGTTGCCAGTTAGGATTGGCAGCGCAATATTTTACTATCACTTCATATTGCATTGAGATAACCCTCCCCATTTCACTTTAATGGGAGTGACGTGTTTCATGCCTTTCAGACGTCACCCTACATCACTGAACCACCTCACACAGCAAGGAAGTGCTGCGACAGCCACTGACTGATGTGTGGTGGTCAAAACACCCTGTCTGGGGATCCCAAGCAGCACTTCTGTTCCATCACTGCTCTGCTCTTCTGTGTTTTCTTCTGCACAGGCACATGATATGCAGCAAGGGACACAGCAAGGTAGAGATAACAAGCCCAGCTATAAACTTGCCAGAAATCAGAAAAGCAAAACACGCTGTAACAGACCCAAGGCACTCAGGGGCATCCCGGCTTCGATTTGCTGCATGTTGTACTTCTTTGCTATTCCAGGGCGAGAGCAGGGGTAATTCCCTGATGCTTCGTCTTCCAACCATCCACTGCTGGAGATAAATCAAGACTATGTTGTACTTCTTTGCTATTCCAGGGTGAGAGCAGGGGTAATTCCCTGATCCTTCATCTTCCAACCATCCACTGCTGGAGATAAATCAAGACTCTTGGGATTTGGGTCACATTGCAGGGCTTACAGAAGACATTTTTTATTTCCTCCCAAAGGAGATGCAGGTGCACATATATGTCATAGAATCATAGAATCATAAAATCACAGAACGGCCTGGGCTGAGAAGGACCACAGTGATCATCTAGGTTTCAACCCCCTGCTATGTGCAGGGTCGCCAACCAGCAGCCCAGGCTGCCCAGAGCCACATCCAGCCTGGCCTTGAATGCCTGCAGGGATGGGGCATCCACAGCCTCCTTGGGCAACCTGTTCAGTGTGTCACCACCCTCTGGGGGAAAAACTTCCTCCTCATATTCAACCTAAACCTCCCCCGTCTGAGTTTAAAACCATTCTCCCTTGTCCTATCACCATCCACCCTCACAAAGGATCGTGACTCTTTACATGTCCTTTGCTATGGTTGCACTGCTACTCACCTCATGCAAGGTTGACTTGTGAATAAGTAATTATTGCCCAGCGAGGAACGTTCTGTGAAATAAAACCTTATTTGAAAGAAGAGGAGCTTTTCAGGCCACGACTCGGAGGCCTCGGCTAAGAGCCAAACAGAAGCTGACATCCACTCCTTGGAGAAACACCTACCAGAGTGAGATGAAGTTTGCTTACATGCTAAGAAATTAAAATCGATGTTGCTTTGAGATCAGAGGTATTCTGAGCAAGGTGGATGGAAAGTGGCAGAAAGGTAACCAGACCTTGGAAAGAGGGATTATACGTAATAGGATAGGAAATAGGATTGTATGTAGCTGTTTTACTGATGAAGAGATAAAGATGGGCTTCTAAATTACATTGCTGAGTAAATATTGCATGATAAGAAGATTCTTTCCCAGAGAAAGTGGGTGATGTGCTGTTAGCAGTTGCTGTGCTTTTCTTCAGTGACGCAGAATACGAACCCAGTATTGACTGCCAGAGGGCATTGCAGGGCTCTGCGATGAACCATACTGCAAGAACGGAGGATAATTATTATTTCACCATCAATTTGCTCGTTATTCAGGAATCTCCAGGATGTTTGGTTCCCCCATAGAGCCACTTCTGATTCATATTGCAAATTTCTGCCTATGATTTCCGCCTGGATGTTATGAAGTGTTTCAAATCACAACGATCACCGGCAATTTTACTCGGAGACAATTGTGTGCGAAGTGAAAATGATTGTGTTAAGCCAGCCTGCTTGTCTGGCGTGATTTGGAAAGCTTTCTGAAAAAAAAATAGAAAAGAAAAAATCCCAATAGAGATGTCCGCAGAAATTGCAGCTCCACAGCTTACAGTGTTGTCTTTATTGCTGGTGATGACATTTTGTTCCATTCTTTTTCTTTTCTAGATTTCCAATCCATGTTTATTTGGAGCGTTTCATTATGGTCCTAAGTGTAAGAGAGCATAAATGATAGATTTTTTATTGCTCATAAAAAATAAGAGCTAGAAATGAATAAAAGGAACAGTCGGCGTTCAGAGGTGCTGCAGCTGGAATGTGTTTTCATGCTTAATGCAGAAAACTACATAATGCTGCAATGTCATTGCCTCTGTGGTTCATTCAAATATTTATCAGCAAAACTGATGCTTGAAAGTGACCTGTGATAATAACAAACACAGAGAGAAGCAGCTCTCGTTTTGGCTCTTGCTTGCTGATAGCAAAGCCTTTCTAATATGTGGGTTGATGCAAACCCAAGTGCCAGGTGCCAGTCCCAGAGAAATCAGCAGCATCCAGGGGCTGTGCATCTTGTGTGCATATGTTATTGTGTATTTCTTTGAGGAGGAAAACAGATTTCACAGTTATTTTGTGGTGCCTTCTAGAAGGGCACCTTCCGTACCTTAATCATCATTTTCCATATAGGGAAACAAAGGAGTAGAAGGAGAAAGGGCACAATTCAGTGGGTTGGGTGGCACTGAAAGACACAGTTAGTGGGCATGGTAGGGATGGGTTGGGACTGGACTAGATGATCCTGATGATCACAGAATCATAGATTAGCTCAGGTTGGAAAAGATCTCAAAGATCACCAAGTCCAACTACAACCTAACCATACTGCCCTAACTCTAACAGCCCTCCACTAAATCACGTCCCTGAGCACCACCTCCAGACAGTTTTTAAACACATTCAGGGGCAGGATGACTTCTCTAGTACTGCTCATCACACCATTCCTGATACAAGCCAAGATGCCATTGGCCTTCTTGGCTACCTGGGCACACTGCCGGCTCGTATTCAGCCAACTGTCTATCAGTACACCAAGATCCCTTTCCATTAAGCAGCATTCCAGCCACTTTTCCATATGCCTGTAGGTTGCCTGGGGTTGCTGTGACCAAAATGCAGGACCTGACACTTGGCCCTACTGAAACTCATACAGTTTACATTGGTCCATTGATCCAATCTATCCAGGTCCCTCTGTAGTGCCTTTCTACCCTCTGGTAGATCAACACTCCCTCCCAATTTTCCCTCTTTTCCAATCTTAAGAATTGTAGTATTCTATGATTCACTCGAGATCACGAACTGCTTTAGCTCAACATAGCCCTACTCCAGCAAAAGAATCCACCTTGGCTTGATTTTTAATGCATTTGCAGGACACATATCTTTGACTTTAAAGGGAAATGTTCATAGATAAATTATTGCAGAAAATTAAACGCAACGCAGAAACTTCACAATATGGAAATTCACTCTGTACGTCGATGTAACAGTATTAATCACACAAGTACTTGGTTAAAAGCCAAGGATATCATGGGAGACATCTGAGGGGTGTATTTTATCTCTGGCTGTTATATGCATTTAAAAACAGCATGAGCAATGTGTATTATAACAGGAGTTACTGACCTTAGTTGTACTGAGTGTGTGCACATATGGAGGAGAAGGCTGTAATGACAGGCCCTCCACATTCATACGGTAAACATTTATATGGCAGACAGCTTTACTTAGCAGAACAAACATATTCTATATATTCACTTTCAGCAAAGACAAACTATTTTAAGAATCTCTTCACTAAGGGGAAATTGGTTGAATCCCAGATTTTTATCCATGCCAGCACTTCTAATACTTTTCTTTCACCACTTCTTATAAGGAAGGTGGGGAACTACTCCTGAAGGTTGAAAGATGGCACTGCAGAGAGCTGCAGAGGCTTCTGGAATAATGTAAGGGAATCAAATGAATGCCTAACTAATCCTCTTCTTTGGAAAAGCTCGCAGAAGAATGAGGCAATGAAAAGAAGATGTAAAAGAATATAATAGCGGATGCAGCGAGTGTCTTTAAAGCAGCAACATGGGTGGATGGAAGCCAGAGGAATGAGAAATAGAAGGGAGATGGAAACAGCTGTAATTGGTTAAACTACAAATTTCTGAGCTGGGTGAGGAGAGGATGCTATAGCCTTTATATTGGGTTTCATGCTATTTAAGTAAGAAAGTAATCAGATTGTAAGGTGGAGATTGAGTGCATGAATATGTTGATGAAAAAAAAAAATGATTTGTCCTGGACATAGATGGCATTTGATTCTTGCTGATCTTATCGTAGGGCGATACACCTCATAAAGTGTCAATGCTTTAGGACAAGAATGCGCTACACCTACCTTATGCTGTGTCAAACTGCTAGCATCAGCCTGTGCTTCAAATGAACAGAGAGCAGATGCAAAAGTTTTGTGTAAAATAAGCAAGATGTGAGGAACACTTTATTTCAAGTGTAGAATACAGCTAGCTACTCTACATTCTTTTGCTTCCAACCCCTAGCTTTTATTTTTCTTCCCTCTGCAGTTTGACAGGCCCCTAGGAGTAAGTGTATTATTATTGTGAAGATGTAATCTAATTCAGTGCTTTATATGTTCATATTGCAACAGAGGAAGACAGAAAAAAACGTATGAACTTGCCTCTGATTGTCTGCATAGTTTTTTCATGATTAGAAAAGGACTTTGTCATATTTGATGTAAGGCAGTCAACTTTCAGCTGTAGGGGAGGAAGACAATTTACATAGAAAGGGAAAAAAGCACATATACATTGAAAAAGCTGAAAAGAAAGAAAAAAGAAAATATCTGAATATAACTAACCTTCATGGTCCCGCGACAAAGTATATTCACTATTATAAAATTTGGCTTTGAAATGGGAAAAATCTACTAGTAGTAATAGTCACAAACATTCCTTTGATGCAAACGCAAGGAGGATAGATTCTGTAATGGTTAAGGTCCCATCTTTGCTTACTGCTAACGACTCATGGTAGAAGGTACTATCCTGTACAATAAATCATTGTAAAAAACCTGGGTTGGATGGGGCTCAGAGCAGCCTGATCTAGTGGCTGGCAACCCTGCCCATGGCAGAGGGGTTGGAACCAGGTGATCTTTACTGTTCCCTCCAACCATTCCCATAAGTCATTCTGTGATACGCTGTGTAACACCTAAGACCTGAAATAGCATAGTAAGAAAAATAATGTTAATAAAAAGTGTAAGAAATTGAGGTGGTGAAAAAGTTCTGGAGGAAATATGAAATGATCAAATTACATTCTTCAAATAAAAGATGACTGGATTATGTCACATAAATAATTGTCTCGGGTAAAACAACCATAAGAAAAAACACCATGAGCTGCATTTAGAGACATAGCAGTGACCTGCTGCCATTAATGCCTTTTCTTTATGGGTTGACTAGAATGGATGTGAAGTTCATACAAATCATACACCTACTGCAGTCCACACTAAAATGCTATTTGCTTCCAGCAGCTCCTGTTTTGAAGGAAAAGAGATCTCCTAATCTTCCATAGCTGAGATTTTTCTCTTCTTTTTGTAGAAGAGAATCTCCCTCCAAAGGTCTTTCACGCAAGTCTAGAACAGCAGATGTTAGACTTTGGTCATTTTGAGTGCCAGAACCAGGGACTCCGACCACAGCATTTGGACTATTCCCATCTTATCAGGAGGAGTGCAGTAGAAGATGTAGCTCAATACATCCTGTCAGACAAATTAGAAGGAAACCATTTGACTGCAAGGTTAGGGGAGCCATCTGTCTATGCCTACAGATAAAGCAAGGCAGAACGATCCAGAGTGACAAAAACAGCTTACAAATCAAGACAGTTCAGATGGGAAGTGAGACCTTTTAATTCAACAACAAGCTGGTCATTAATAACTCTTGCAAGATCTGTCTAAGGAGGATGTAACGCATTGTTCAGCCACTGTGAAAGAACCTGTCTGAAAGATGGTGGAAGGTATGTATTGGTTGGAAACTGGATGGATCAGTGACTTCTCTCTCAACATGTTCTCCAGTGCCTTTATGATACTACAGTTAAGAAGAAAATGTCAGGGTCAGAGCTTATGCTGCAAATCCTCAGTGTAGCAGTCTATAGGGCAAGAACCACCTTCAACATCCTTCTCAGTTTGAAGCTTGAGTTGAAAACTTTCTAGGGTGGATCTGTTTTTAAGAAAAGAATTGAGAAATTCTGATAGGTATCTACACTCTGCAAATACAGTATGAACCTCTGAAAAGAGTCTTCTGCTTATCAGTCGCATCCTGATCAATATCCCTGAACATTTTTGTGCTTATGGAAGGCTCTTCCCATACTTGTTGGCAAGCAACAAACATTCACTTTTCAGTGGACATCAATTTATTTTAGTGTTTTGGTTTAATCTAGTGTGATACCCACTCTCCTAAGACAAATGCGGGTAGGGAATACTCCTCACACATGTTCTTATTTATGGTTGCACAATTTCTATTGAAAAACAAAACAAAACAAACAAACACAACCCACAGAACCTTGTTAAAAAAATACTATTATTAACACTTTTCTATGTTGAATTTCATCAAATTTGGAAGTGGAAATTCAGAGAGAGTTCTCCATAGATCCTTTAGTGGACCGCTAGCTACAGATTTTTTAATTATCAGAGAAGTCATAGATGTCTATTTTTGCCTGGCTATATTATTGCTGCTTTTTCTCATCCTTTGGTTCACAAATAAATATTTTGTCATAACTGCTTTAAAGAAAAAATGTATTTGAATTTATGTTTTAAGAAATAATAAATACATTGGTACATTTTTTTTGTTATATTCTGCAAAATCTGACCAAATCATTGGCAACCTGCACTATTTAAAGATAATGCTATCTTATATCAGCCCCTCTTGCCATTCCTTCCACAAACCTTCACCCTAAAACAAACAAAACAAGCCAATAGGACAAGAATATTGTGCTAAAAGCTGCACTTGGTAGCTGCTTTCCATTGACCAGAGCTAACAATACATAACACATCTTTTGGGCTTAATGCATGTGGGAAAGCAGCGTAACAGTGAGTGGTTGAAGATGGATATTATTTCTTGAAATTGTTCATTTTGTTCTTAGTTTTGTTTTCCTTTGCCTTTTGGTACCATCTGACACAATGTTCTTTCTCACATAATCGCAGTGTGGTCAATCTGCGTGATTTGGCAGCTCTTACTGTCCAAAAGAAAGATGCATCCACATCTGGCTGTTTTAACTTACCCTAACTTATGTTTCTCATCCTCATGCACAGATCAGCAAAACCCTCCAAAAAAAAAAAAACAAAAAAAACCCAAAACTTATTAAGGAAGAGGGTGAGGTGGGGCCAAAGTCAAGAAATACGCCCTATAGTTATTAACAACTTTTTTTAGTGAGCTTGTTTATTCAGAAACTCAAACAACAAAAAAATCATAGTTTTCTCCAGATTTTCTGCAGCTTTGATTG
This sequence comes from Bambusicola thoracicus, assembly GCA_002909625.1. NCBI lineage: Eukaryota > Metazoa > Chordata > Aves > Galliformes > Phasianidae > Bambusicola > Bambusicola thoracicus. The sequence continues at coordinate 14,370 of PPHD01017258.1, forward strand.
GTCAAATTTCAAGACTGCATCTTAATTTAGCACTGACATTAACCTTAAATCCACACACATGGGCATTTGTTTATCCCATCAAAGAGCAGTAATATTCCACAACTCAACTAAAAATCAAATCAAGAATTCTTATGTTTATGGACTGGAAACAGATTACAGAGTGTCTTCCATTCACAGAATACTTTAGAACTCTTAATCAGAAAAATGCATCAAGTGAAGGACAGATTCAAGGAACTGCATATAATAATTTGTTCATGCCTAATAATGAGTGAGACGTTCTTGTAGAAAGAGTACCTTTGCAAATCATTTTCTCCTCAATAGTAACACATCTCATATCAGAAAGTATACATCACATATAACTTAAAGCATTGCAATATGGTTCATCGTACAGACACTGGGCTCTTATTTATGGGCAGTGGGCAGACAAGACTGTCTTAGAAGTACTCTGACACTCATAGTAGAGATCTATCTCTAGAGACAGGAGCCATGCAGCAAAGAAAGTCCTGAGAAACTCTCTCATAAGTATCTCATATGAGGCTGTAAGAGCCACATACCAATGGAGAGGTTATAAAGTTGACTTGCAAAGAATGCTGGAGGTTTTCAGTTCATGTCTAAATAGCAAGTTATATAATAAATTACATAATATATATTTGGAGATAGATAAATTTATAACATACACTTATATAATAAATATTTATATGATATATTTTTATCATTCTGGATCAGTCCAAAGCATCTTTTTGCCCACATAGTTTGAAAAAAAAAAAAAA
>PPHD01017259.1:0-12008 GCA_002909625.1 Bambusicola thoracicus
GAAAACCTTCTTTACAGAAGGGGTGGTTAAGCACCAGAATAGGCTCCCCAGGGAGGTGGTTGAGTCACCATCCCTGGGTGTGTTTAGAAACCATTTGGATGTGGTGCTCAGGGACATGATTGAGCAGAGGGTTGTTAGAGTGAGGGTAGTATGGTTATGTTGTGGTTGGACTCAATGATCTTTAAGGTCTTTTCCAACCTGAGCAGTTCTATGACTCTATGATACATATCCTGTGATGAACATAATGGCTAGGTTAAATTGGAAATAACATATATCAGACTCTATAAGCAGTGAGTTAGTAAAACGGCTTGAGGCCAGACTGCACCTTCTTCAGCGAGCTGTCCTTTCTCAGCAAAGGCCCCTAATCACTAGTTCAGTTTTAAGCAGAGGCCAGACTGTGGTCACTATCAAAATAAACAGCAGCATCCCTGTTTTTCTAAAGAGAAAGCTTCAATGCAAAGTGTTGTCCATTGGAAGCACAGTTCAATGACAGAGGTGAGACCAGAGCAGAAGGAAGACCAGCTCGGTGGCTGTCCCACTGATAGCCTTCAGCATTTGTGCAGGGAGGTGCTCCAGGAGAGATAACACCTCTGCTTTATTCCAGGCAGTGCTTACTGAGTTATTATCAAGACAATCTTTGTGCAAACACAGGTACAACATTTTAATGCTATCAGTTTTCAAACAGAAAATGTTGTCTAGACTTCCCTGGCTGCTATTATTGTAAGAAATGTTAGCTGAAGATAAAAACAATTCAATATCAAGGTATCGTAAATCACTACAGTCTTAACATCAGCTAATGTTGATTTCTCCCATTCTCCCAATTAAGTCTACCTCTTTAAATCATAGAACCATAGAATGACTTGGTTTGGAAGGGACCCCAGGAGCATCAAGTTTCAATCCCCCTGCCACAGGCAGGGCCATGAAATATAAACTGTCAAACATCATTCATTTTTAGCATAGGAAGAACACTGCTGAACACAGATATGCGTTCACTTCCAGACACAGTGACATTTGTCTTTCTTTCTATCAGGGAGCCTGTCATTCCTGTTATTACTCCAATTTTGTGAGGTTCATCTGCATGCTATTTGTATGTCTAGAAGCATTCACATAGGTATGAATCAGTCTATTATAAGGCAAACATTGCACTACATTAGTGTTTTCTGACCCTCCCACATTCTGCATTTGTTTACTTCTGTACTGAAAAACACAATCCTCCCCTTACCAATTGAACAAGGTACAAAAATCACAATTATCATGCTCTAGCTACAATAGAGCTCTACACCTTATCAGTGGCTCACAACCAGGCCTCAACTGAGCCTCGTACATCCAAACTATCCAAAGAAGCTGGCACTAGCTGAATCCTACTTTCACACCAGCTTCTGCATCCTTTCCACAATTTCTCACTTTACCACTTGTGACATTGTTTTGACAGCTATACAAAGATGGTCATTTAATCCGAGTTCAGTAACACAATTTTAAATGCTAGTTCAGACATGAGAGATATTCCAGGATACAAACGTTTACTGGCTCCATTTCAGAACCTGTTCCAAGTAACATTTCTCCACAGAAAACAGCATGTCCAGTGGGTAGGAGCTTGGGAGTTAAATGCAATGAAGCTTTAGAGCAACTTTTTGTTATGACAAAGATCTTCAAACAAGACACTTTCAAAACAACAACAAATTCATTTAGAATACATGGTTCATTGTAAGTTTCTACTAAATAGAACCAACTCCCCATTGCCCATTTGCTACAGATGCAGAGGCACAACCCTGATTTTCTGTAGAATTAATTTGGGTACAGAAGTGCTTATTTAGTTGAGATCTAGGATCTGTCTAACCTCAAGAACGCACAAGCTGGCTGTAGCACAGCAGCCATAAGTCACCATGGTAAGCTATGCCCATGCTGGCTGCCTCAGAATTTGTTTGGATGTTACACCACAGCGCTGAAGAGCTGTACAGAGTGAGACACTGAGTAAACAGCTGGGACTGGTTCGCCTCCTTCATCTCTGGAGCGAACAAACCTGGAGATGTCCAAGTCCACCTCTTCATAACCACCTGCTGGTCTCAATCTCTCAGTGCAGTGAAGATAACTCGAGTGAGCTGGGTTTTTGGCTCAGGAAAGACACTGCTACGGGAGGCTGGGCCCATTACACTGCCTTTTTTACATCTGCAGGCCATTCTCTAGGATGTCTGCTACCTGAGTTCTCCTATAAGCCTTGATATTTTGTCTCTCCTCATCTACCCCATGGAAGAGGTCTCGTTACACTGTCTCCTGAATGTTCTCAGTGCAGTTCCACATCTCAGCAATGTCGCACAGAAGGAAAATTACTGGCTTACGGGCTAAGCCTGTTTGAATCACGTATGAACCCTTGCAGAGCCTACCATGGACTCCAAGGCCAAGGCTTTGATTCTGTTCTTTTCTCTAACACAAAACAGAAACTAAGTCTATTTGTGTCTGGAAAGTATTTGTGGGGAAAAAAATAGAGATGCTAGGGAGGTGAACACCAAGTCTTTCATACTGAAAGAAGAAACTAAACTACTGCTGCAGAGGCTGGGATACCCTGCTTCTGTGTTTCAGCAGTTGGACTGGGAGAAAAAACAGCACTGCACTGCATTTCCAACACCATCTGCAGCCCACATGATGCCCTTGCTCATGCAGCCCTCCTGATCTGCCCACAAACAGAGGGATCAGAGCCCCCCAACCTTGCATGCAACAAAGCCATCCTGTGCATCATACACATGGCAGGCAGAGATCCTGCCTTCTTCAGAAAGCCTTGAAAAACAAACACGTAGCATCCAGTATAAAGTTCTCTCATACTGTGCCAGATAGTAAAACATGCAGTTGGTTGGCCACAGCACTACTGCAGTGTAGCTGTCCCTTGGTCGCCTGCTCTCCCTCCAATACAGCACACTTACAAGTTCCTGGTGTAGCACAAAACAAGGTATCTACTGCTTCTTCCTCACACTCATGATCCCAATCAGTGAACAGATTTCTGAAAATACATTTTATTTAGCCCTCTGTGTTTCAGCAAGGTCAGTCTCAGCACCTACATTTGCTTACACCTTGTTCAGAACAAACTTTGCTTACATATTGGTAGGCAGCTTCAGTATAGTGTTGCAAGACTCAATATTTGTAAAATGTATTTGATAATGGAAAGAAAAAGAGCTCAGAATAATAATCTTCCCTTCCAGACTTCTTTCTGCATAAGAAGTCAAGCTATGCAGAAGGTAATGGAATGCAAAACTTGTAATATTCTGCTTAAAGCCACCAAGAGATTTTTCCAGGTTGCACAGTATCCTGGTCAAAATATTTTCTCCAAACAGATGAAAATGCTTTGATAAATATCTTTAATTTTCTCTTGCCTTGAAATCTACCTATAATTGGTGCGTTAATACAGCACTCTCACATTCTACTGCATGCAGAAGACAACAAATAAGGAACCTTTTTATTTTAAAAATGAAAAAGGAGAAGAAGGAAAACAAGACTGCATTACGTATGTTCATTTTCACCACTTGTATTCACAGCAATGAAGGCATACTTGACTGCTAAGTGCTATCATATGTTTTTTAATCCCAAGGCCTCAATACCTCCCTGAAAAAAAAAAAAAAGATTCTTTCAGCTGTCACTTTCTGATCTTAAGGAACAAGGTAGTTCTGGTTCCAAGTACCACAGACTGCACAGTACACAGACAGCAAAGCAAAGAGTACATCATTCGACTGCTCTGGCATATATATACTATCATGAGATGCAATGTCATACAATGCACTCAGTGTTATGGTGACTTGAACCAAAACACTGAAAAGAGCTATGCAGCAGCAGTTAGGGCCTACCATGTCTCTGCTACCACACAGAAAATCCAGTGGTGGGGACAGAAAACAGATTCCTGTATTGCCCCTTCCAAGGCCTTCTCTAGGAGCCATGTTAGGAACGGCTTCCATGGCAGCATCTCAGTAGTCAGACAGAGATGCCATCAGGTTTTTCTGTAGAAGCTTAGCAATGAATTCCAATTTGATCCCACGTGAACAGGGTTATGTACCAGACTGTATGCTGCATCAGACCCCAAGCTGGGCTGAGCGCCTGGTGTGCAATGAGGAGCTGGTAGAGCTGGGTCCCTTCAGCCCCAAGATTGGGAACTAGAGGGGAAGCCTTAATGATGTCTACAGCTGTCTGATCAGAAGTGAGAAGGAAGGTGAAAACTCAACTCTTCTCAGAAGTGTACAGCAATAGGATGAGAGGCAATGAACATCAGCTTGGACATCATAAATTCCAATTTGATATTAGGTTAAAAAAAATTACGATAGTGATGAAATACCAGAACAGGACTAAAGAGAAACTGAAATCTCCATCCCTGATGGCATCCAAGACTCAAGCAGACACAGCCATGAAAAACCCAATATGATCAGACCTTCTTTTAGCAGGTGATTGAACTGGAGACTGTCTGAGGTTTCTTTCAACCTGAACTATTGCATGATTCTGTGGTTATGCAATGCTCCACCAACAAACTCTTCTGAATTATGACAGATATATTTGTGTGTGTGGACATATTTAACATATACACTTGTAAGGTGATCAGAAATACGTTCATTTCTGTATCCTCTGCTTTCTCAGAAAATCACTGGCAAAAAGGGATGGTTAATAGGACTGGCCAACATTTCAGAATCAGTTATCTCAATGCATCATTTATCTCAGAACTTACTTCAAAAGAGAAAATAGAAAGAGTGGATGGGCATTGCCTCTAGGAGGGAGGTTTGAAACTCACAGATAAATGCCCTGAGTTACACAATCCTAAATGAGAGAAAGACTCTGTGACACTGCATGGTCCAGGTCAATATTCATTCAATTAGAAAAAATAAGACAATTCCATTATTATAACTTAATATAACACAGATTGTTTGTTTGTTTATTTGTATTCCATGCAGGACAACATTAACAATGTCCATCAAAAAGAATTGTCATCCATTGGCCAGCTATAAAGGAGATATGCAACCATGCCCATGGTAGGGTGCTGAAACTGGATGATCTTTAAGATCCTTTTGAACACAAACGATTCTGTGATTAAGATCTGAGCTTCATTGCTCAAAAAGTCAATGGAAGCTTTTATCCAACTTCTAAACTAGGCTGAAAAAGAGTCTTGGAAAAGGCATTGCTTAGGAAATGAACTAAGGGATGTAATGGGACTTTTGTGTCCAAAAATGACTTGCATGATCCTTCAGACTAAATACAAAAGGGCTGCATGGTCATTAAAAGAACTACATTCTGACAGAACCATGCACAGCATAGATGTAAAGAAAAATGATTTGTTCTAAATGAAAGCCAGAAATATCGCCAAAGTTAAACATGAATATGTTGTAATTCAGTTTTTAGCATTATAAGAAAGAAAAAAGCTTTGATTTACCTGTGGACTTCACTGAGTGATCATTTACCTACTGCAGAATGCCTCAGAAAAATGGAGATAAAGAGAATATAACTCAGAGTAGCATTATAGGGGGTCAATCTATTGCTTGATGTTAAAAACGCAGTCGTTACTTAAAAGAATTTTTCCAAAGAAAAATTATTATTTTAACCCAAATGAGGTGTCCAGGAATAACATCTTATTTCAGGAACAAAGTTCTCTTCCTCATTTTATCAGTATATCCGCAGGCTGAGCATGAGAGAAAGAGAGATGTTGCTAAAAGGAGTTGTTCACAAAAACGAACAACAAGTAGGAACACTTTCATCACATTCTCTTTCTCATGATTTCCTGAGTTTTGTTTTGTTCTTCCTTCTGAATTTCTAGTGGTCAAACAAAATGGGAGTTCTGGTAGGCAATGCAAATTACATGATGCCATGTTGCCTTTCAAGCATAGCTTAGATTTCATCAAAGCTAGAAGTTTTCAAAATAATCAGAAATCCTTTTAGTGCTGACAGGTGAATGAAGAGAAAGAATGATATAGCAATATAGTCAATAACAGGGAGCACTTAGTGAGTCCTGAAAGCCATTTCCTTTATGCACAAAGAGGCACTATTACTGTAAAAGTTGCCTATTACTTGCACAGTGTCCAGCAGGAAGAGAGCAAGAGATGTACATTAGAGGAAAAATGACCATCTTACAACATCAATTTAAAACTACCTTATACATTGCCTTAGTTTAAACTTTTTTATCAGTCAAAGTGTACTTTCAAAGAAAAAAATCAGTTTTCCTGTTGAATCTGCCTGACACTTTCCCTATCATTGTGATGACAGCTCTGGGAAGGAAAGAGTCCATACACCGATACAAAAAAGCTGCCCCTTAAGAAAGCCACTTCCTTATCCCTGAGATGCAGTTCACGAATGACATTTTCAAGAGGTAAAATGGAGCTATTTTTGATGAGAGTAGAAAACATGGAACAGTTCAGATCCGAACCTGATGTAAGCAGTCTGCACATGAGATTCTGGACATAGCAAAGATACATGTAAAGTATAATTAATTTGAGTTTAAGCAGTATTGTAAGTTCTGTCAGACATGCACAAAACCAATGACTGCAGCAAAGCAAATCTACAAGTATTGAAACCTCCAACATTTAGATGTAATTAACTTGTGAAAATAAATGCATTTTCTAGATTGCAGGAGCACCATCTGCAGATTAAATAGCAGGAGAACATGAACTAAGCACACCCATTGCTGTCACCCTCTCTTTTCCTCCAACTGGTTGTCTGACAGCCACAAGCACTGAATTCTAAGCGGGTAAAAACTTCAAACTAGTTCAGTATTTACAGCTACTTTTCAGAGCAAATTCCCATTCCCTTGGAGTTGGTTCCAGATTCTTATGTCACCATGCAATTTGGCCCAGCTCCTCAGAAATGCTGCTTAGTTTGTTAGATGAGCCAGAAAGCTGTAGCTGGGGGACCCACTGGGATATGCAGTGTTTTTCAGTACCATTCTGCTCGTAGATGCTTTGTTTGCTAGTAAATGCCTGGTGTGTCTTCATTTACATCAGTTTAACCTGGAATTTTAAGTGCAGTGTAAAGATCTATTGCTTGTTAAGTAAAACTACTAGGAATCAAAACTAGTATCTTTCTAACAAATATTTGCAATCACAGAATCGTAGGGGTTGGAAGGGACCTCTAGAAATCGAGTCCAACCCTCCTGCCAAAGCAGGTTGTACAAATATTCAACATAAGTTCTAATATACAATGTTTTGTACATATACAAGCTTGGTGCATTGGCCTCTAGCTGTTCCCAAAATTCATACAGTGTTTTGTAAATGCTTTTTAACAGAAGACTTTGGAATGAGCAAAGGGGCCTACAGCACAGGCTTTAACAAGACTTGGCCAGAATAAATAAATATTGGCCAAATAAACCTGGCCAAAAAATATTTTTCTTAATTGACTACTTTTTCTCTTGGTGGCTAAAACCTGTAAGTTTTGTTAAATCTTGCTCTTGATAGAATAAATCAGATTTACTCTTTCTTTAATTGAATCTGGGACAAAGTGTGCTTTCAATATGAAACCAAGCAGTGAAAACAAGAGACAGCTGAGCATACTCCCAACATTCCTATGCCCTCAAACTGTGTGAGAGTGGCAGGAATTCTGGCATCCCATGTGCAAAGGACAATTGAAGGACTTGGTAGGTGCCAGAACTAAATAGCCAAGTTTCTCTCAGCAAGCATCTGATAGTAAGATTTCAGCAAGTAGCAAACTGGGAATACACCTCATGATTTTGGAAATATTCCAGCTTATAACACAGACCTGCACTTTTACAGCTACTATGACACTACTCTTGTGTGCTTACATACTCACTTGCTAGCAGTTGCAGTCCTCACCTTCCTACAAAATTAACAGCAATGTTAAATCAGTGCTCAAGAATATTCCTCAAGAATAAATACACGCTTTTCTATGACTCCAATAAATATGTGTGATATGTCTCAGGTTAGTTTCCCCAATTACTTTTATTCTTCTTCTCCAGTCCCTAATTTGCATAGTTTAAATTGGACAAGCAAAATTTAGCTTTCTGGCCCACCTACTTCAACTATGGTTCTGAGAAAGTGTTATACAAGGACTTGTCATCTTTCTTGACAGAGGTGATCCATGTCAGAAACTCATTCAAACTTTAATGCTTAGCTCAGGAAAAGCTGTTTTTTCTTAAAATAAGAGCTGCTGAGGACTTACTGGTTTTGTACAAAGTAGGGTAACCACATGAAAGAGGAGACCAATGGTTCGGACCATTGCAGAAATCACTGCAACATTATCTTCTTAATCGAGACAAGTCTTTCTGGTTACAAAGGATAATATAATGCAGAAAGGTGCTTAATACTACTTGCTGTAAACACTGTTCTGTTCTCTTTTGACTTGCCAGACTGAAAAACGAAACAAGACAGGACTTTCCTAAAAGCCTGTGAGCTGTGTGATTGTCTGAATGACCATACTTCAGAATTATCAGTTACCCGATCAGTATGCTTACATACAGTTTTACAGGCACCATGGAAAATGTGCATGTGCAGATATGTGTATGAATGCATAGAAAAATATAACAATACTTTATTGTGAGTGAACATTTACTATTCGAGAGTCAACTGAATTTTACTCACTCAAAATTCAAAGGAATATGCCTGTAACTTACAATTAGCAATGGAAATAGAGAAATAATGTATTCAATTACTGTAATGCACTTAGCTATTTTGGAATTGTAATGAAATCAGGGGTTTGCCAGATGTAATTTATTGCAACATATTAAGCCCAGGAACTGAACATGATGATAATCTCTGGAGTATAAAGAAATAAAAAGGAAGAGAATAACAACCAGAAAGATCGTGTAATATGTCCCTTTAACTTATGTCTTAAGCTTTTACATTTTTCTTCTGTACAGATAATTTAAATACAGCAAGTAGTTAGCTTAAGCTATTTTGCTCCTTTAACTTGACCGCTTCCCACATGCAAACAAGACCAGTACAAGCAGAGGAGTAGATTATGTAAAGCTGGTACTCTTGCAGGAGGGGAATGAAATGGATCAGAATGCAGGTGAAGCCCCAACATATAATGTACTGGCAATCAAAAAATGCAAGATACAGTGTTCTTCTAGTGGCTCTTAGGTTCAGTGCTGTTTTGCTGCATGGTCTTTTCATTCTAGCCACTTAAGTGCAGTGAGGACAAGCCCTCAGAAATTGCTATACATTTTCATACATAATTTATTGCATACTTAAAAATATATATCTTTCTCAGTCTTGTTTACCATGTCTTACTATCTGTGAAGCTGATACGAATATAAAGTGGCACATTTTGCCACAAATGCCAGCGTGTAACTTCAAGTTTTCATGACTGTTAGACTGTAGCTTGTTGAATCTAAAATTCCTTGTAGCACCCGTGAAAAGTAAGGGATTTTGGTAGCCTTCAACCCAGTATCTTTCAGCTGCAAAAACTGATCCAAATCAGAAGGATCGAAGATCATGGTAAGGAAATGGGTGGTTTTTTTCCAACCTGTAAGTAGTGCTAAGTAATCTGGAAGCATTTTTAGATACAGTTTATGGTTTTGCCACCAATTACAAGGTAACTTCTACTGTAGAAATTGAATCAGAAACTTTGAACATTTAGCTGTTACAGTTGTTTAACAGGATTACACCTTGCTCTTCATGCATTATAACACTGGAAACACTGAGCTTCTCTACATACAGCATTTTCTGTGTAGCAAAATAAGAAACTTTGGATATTCCACACTAATTTCCCACGGATAAGTACCTAAGTACATTTCCCTGGGTTCATTACAAATAAATCCCCATAGCTAGCCTTTCCTATTTATTAAATACATCTGCAACTGTAGAGCTAGTCAGTAGGAATCGAGTTGTATAGAGAGTTGGGAGAAATTATGCCGTACAATTTGGCTTCATTAGGTAATTATGTAACCAACACAGAAGAAATCACACAGAAATAATTAATGTGATGTAGAGACAGAGCTGCAATTTTCCATCCTAGCCCAGCATATGGTAGCCCATGGAGAAAAGCTGCAGCAATCTAGCGGTACAGCAGTAATCCATGGAAAAGATGAGCATTAGCATCAGAACAAGTCTGATGCCAGCCTTTTTACAAATAAAGGGAACATATATTACTCCAAATTGTATGTGTAAAGACACAGAACTTCAGAAGATGATTATAGTAACTTAAGAAAGAAGAAACGTAAAGCGCAAGCTGTGAGATGACAGCTTGGAAGCATCTTAACGAAGGAAGGTGCAGGTATGCTGGGAGCAGCCGGTGCTAAAACAGGTAAAAAACAGAAGTATTTTATAGCAGTATTACACAGAAGAATTTTAGTGTTGCCTATGAAAACACAAGGAAGTTGGGCAAAGAGAGGAAAATAACTACTTGAAATGCAAGGCAATAAGAAATGCATCTTGAAAACGCTGGCATGAAACAGCCAGAAGTAAAACAAAGGCAGGAATAAGAAAGCTCACAAGCACTGCAATATTTTGGCCCAGGAACAACTTTCTTCACAGAGAAGTGGGGGGAACTTTTCAGAGCATACAGAACAGGCTGGATTCTTAACGAGAGGTACGCTACAGGTGATGGTATGCCACAAGCTGGACTCAGAGATCAAACTGAAGTTTGTAATCATGCCATGAAACAGAAGCAAATGCTGGGGAATTGGTGCCACCGAGAGCAGCAATTCCTCTGTAGCAGAGACAGAGAGCTGCCAAGGTAACAGTACTGAAAATATGCATTCTTAATGCACAGCTTCCATTCCTGGGTCACTGAAGCAAAAATAGCATAACTTGCTATTCACATAATTTTTCACTGTTACCCACTCCCAAGTTAAAACTAGATCCCTTTCTTCCTGAGTTCAAGTAATGCACAGAAGATTTCTGTCAGCAGAAGCTTGTGTTTCTTTGATCTCACCCACCCAAGTTCTTCATTTCAGGCTGGAGTAAGGCAGATAAGCGCAGAACAGGTGCCGAGAACCCCAAAAGTAAGCAGGGGGACAGAAGGCAGCATGGCAGTGTGCACTGGCCATTGCAAGAAGAACTGCTTAGCAAGTGTCACCTGAACAGTCAGATTTAAAAATGGCCTTCTGAATCAATCCCACACGATTCAGTGGGTTTCCCAGTCTCTGTGAAAAAAGACTAGGTCTGCAAAATACAGCTGAGTGGAGTAATAGGGAATATACTATAGAAGAACAAATAGAATTTTGATGCTTAAGTACTTTAAGGACCAAATTATTTCTTTATGTTTCTGAAGATGCTGTAGAACCTGTGAACAGTCTGAATGGGTCTGCTCTGTAATGGACTGAGTTCTTCCCAACATTAAAAGCACAGAGTCCGCTTAGATGTCTTTCATACCCCAAGCACCTGCTTGATGACTAACAGATCGATCACCTATCTGTGATTTCATACAACTCTTTTAAATGTCTGTCAAGTGCACAGAGGTGCTAATTAGAACGAAAAATGTTCAAAAAAATCATTGCTGATTACATAAACACAGAGAGAAGCTTGAACTCCCCAAGGAACCCTTCAGCAGTTAAATGTTTTTGACTTTGCTGAAGCTTATCCACCACGAAGTCCAAAACTCCAAACTGTCGTCTTGATTTTCATTTATCTAACTACACTGCCTTGGTGTTCCATGCTTTCAAAAACTGTATTTACTACTGCTATAACTGGATAAAGATGCCATGGTTTCTAAATCTCTTTACTAAAACTAAACACTGAGGTCTGTATTTGACACCTTCCCCAAACACATACAACCATTTTTCATAATGTTTTAGATAATTTTCAGTGAAAGCATAGTGTACAGTGTTCTATTATCTATGCCTCTTTCTAACCTGCTATTTGTTACTAGTTCTAACTAAGGAGACTGTAAGTCTGGCATTCTTCTAACTTCTGCTAACCTGGTATAGGTTACCAAATTTATTGGATGTCAGACAACTTTACAAAAGCATTTTATAACCTTGCTTCCAGTTTTACTGTTTTTCTATTGTATAGCACATTGATTGAGAACCAAATTCTACTGAAAATCAATAGCTGGAATTGTTACTACATTTTCAGGTACAAAGACTCCATTAATAACTT
>PPHD01017260.1:0-15138 GCA_002909625.1 Bambusicola thoracicus
ACCTTCCCTGGATGTGTTTAAGAGCCGTTTGGACGTGGTGCTCAGGGACATGATTTAGCGGAGGGTTGTTAGAGTTAGGGTACTATGGTTAGGCTGCGGTTGGACTTGATGATCTTTGAGGTCCCTTCCAACCTGAGTAATTCTATGATTCTATGATTCTACTGGTCCTGGGACCTCAAGAATGATTGACAAATGTAACAAAGCCTCCTAACTAGACTTCAGTAATGCTAAAATAAAACCTGAACCAAAGAAGTGTTGAAAGAAGAATGATACTCACAGACCACAAACTGTCACCTTCAGCTTCTCATCAAGAATGGTGATAACCTTGGGCATTTTCACTGTTACTTCAAATTTTGGAAGCACTGCAGCAAAACCAAAGGAGAAAAGTTTATGTGGTGGGGAATAACGTAAGAATGACATCTGAAGGCCACTCTAAGGCTATTCTTACAAATGTTCTGAAAGCCTTTTGCATCCAAGCTATCAGATTTTTGTGGCCAGTGTCATCTACACGTCCCACTGAAGTCAATGAAAACCACTGGCATTCAGTCAGCCTCTGTGCCAGGTAAGAAAGGTTTATAACACTATCTACTAAAATAAAGCAGCTCCTTAGGTAATACAAGGGTTATCAGTCTCATAGCAGAATGATATAGAGTTAAGTCAAAGGTTTCTCACAAATATTTAAAGATGGGACTGCAGCCTGATATCTGCATTTCCAAAGCACATAGACCTTACCAGTCCTGAAAATAGGAATGACCCAGTAGCTTCTTTGCTAACTTACCATAAGATGACCTCACATCCAAACCCTACTGCAGGAGAGGTCATGGACAGTGACCATCTTGGGAGAACTAGGAGAAATTCAGGGCAGCCATGCAAATTAAAGAGGACATTGAGCTACCAGAAGCCTCATTTGGGCTGTATGATCATGGCAGACCATGTAGTGCAGGCTGCAATTGACTTGCTGAGGTGCTGTGATTACTGGAGGTGATGTCAAGGGGGAAGTAGGAGCCATGCACAAGTTTGTACTAGGATTCCATTTCCTAGTCAAGCAGACTGGACTGACACAGGAATGAGATCACCAGAGAAGGCACTGAGGCATCATGAGAGGCTTGTGGAGGAGGACAGGAAAGATTTACAGCCCCAGCCTACACCAGAAGGTCAGAACTTTCCAACTCAAGGGAGATGTAGATTCAGAGCATGAATCTTAACACGTGTAACCAGCTGAAGATGAGGCTGTAACTTCAATCACCTCTGAAAGGAAGTACAGCCACTGGTCACCAACACAAACTTCTACAAGCATACATGTTCCTACTAGAAGCCATGTTGATATGGGCACTGCATGGCCTGGATTTTAGGAAGGAGTAGAGATGGGTTGCTCAAGTACTTCTGTCTTCACTCCTCCAGAACAGATGATGCTTATGAAGGAGAAAACAGAGATATTTTCCAGCCTTGCTGGACATCTTGATCATATCTGCCACCCTGTCCAATTCCTCTTTCATGCCCCTACTGGAATAGCTGCTAGGAAACTGAAATTGCTGCAACAATTACCATACTCCTCCACAGAGAAGGGATGCTGGATTGTCTTCCCAGAAGCCTTCTGTGCCACCACTGAGTAAGTCCCTTGAATGGGCTCAGTAGTGAGGTTGAAAGACAGCTGGATTAACCCTTCCTTTAACTCAGCCCTTGACCACTGGTACAAACGGTTTTTCTTTGGGTCCTGCAGATAATGAGACCACAAGGAGATTGTAAGAACAGTGTGAGGCTGCAATAATAATGCATTAGTGGAAGTAGTGAGGGTAGACACAGCTCCAGTTTCAAAGGAGGGTACAGGGCAGAAATAGCAGGATTGTTTGAGGAGTTCAGGGCTGGACATCAAAATGAGCCCTCGACCATAGGTATCACAATACAAGTTAAAACTTTATGTTTTTAAATAAATATTATGGACCTGCTGTATAAATTAAATAGACAAGAATCATCTTGAGGCAACAGGGAAGTGTAATAGATCTGAACATGAATTTAATGTATATACATACCTCAATATAGACCAGCGGAAGCTAGAAAGGGGAGAAATTAAACAGCATATTTAGAAACCATGTTTAGAGAGAGTGCAAACAATACAGTCAAATGACTAGCGCTACAAACATATTTGGGGGAAAAAGCTGATAATACAGTGGGATAAGGAAGAAAGCCCCTGATAGGGAACAACAGAGCACTTTGATGTACATCAAGAGAGTGGCAACCATTTGCATTAAGCATTTGCGCAGAACAGAAAAGTCAGCTAAAACCAACTATGGCACATGTTCACTGTGATAATAGCAGATTTTCTCACTGTTGAGGTTTTCACACCAGCATTGTTAATTTAAAGTTATATTCTCTAACCTCTTCAAGAACGCAGAAATCTGAAGAATAGATCCTGATAGCAAGATCTGAAATAACCTGGGAATTGCACAACTATCTCTGTGTACTGAGAATTTTCCACAAAAGACTCCCCTTTCCTCAGTTTTCCCACAAAGGTGACTTAGAGCCAAACAGTGATTGTAAAAGAAGTGTCATACTTACCACCTCATTCAAGGGATGGAAGTTTTCATCCAGAGAAACAATTCTGAAAAGGACTGATGGACAAAGGCAGAGAATGAGGTTCCACAAAGGAGACACCAACCAGAAAACATTAGTTGCAAACACAGGTGGTGCAACAGAGAACAGAGTAATTATCTTCTACAGAAATTCCATTCACTGGAAAGCTAAATTGTGCTATGTTACCCATGTAAGAGATATTAATTAGAGTATGCTAGGACCAAAATCGTGGCAGTGTGAACATCTTACTGACGGTGGGCATCAGAAACTGTTCAATTGAGAACAAAATTAAATTTAAGTTGCCTTTGTCTACTTTGCAACATGGTGTTTTCACACTGGAATTAACACGGGTCTTGTAATTTTGTTCCAACTAGATTGACTTCTCAGGAAGGATGAATGCAAGCACCTGGCTGCAAGTTTGTGTTGGCTCTGGATAAACAGAGAATTCAGTGTCTCTTTTAGGACATTTGTTCCTGTTCAGGGCAAGTTTAGAAGATGAATGGCCCAGAAGAAATGACTTACATAGTTTTATCTATCTTCATAGTGCAAAATCAGCTGCCACTTTGAAAACTATTTCATGACTTTGCCTGAACTTTCACCCTATTTTCTACAAGATAAATATCCAGTCACTTGCTCCAGTTTTTGTGGTTTTAATAAAAGAGTTCAAAACTGCACAAAAGGGGATCAAATCATGTGGACTACAACAACAGAACTCCCAGTGGCAAAGGAAATGTTTGCAGCTGCTCCAGTTACATGCATATTCTTTAAAATTCTCCAAATTGTTCCCATGTGGAGCATTAAAAACGTACTCCTCAGCTATGAGAGAGAGACTGATCTTTCAATATCCACTGAAAGTAGTCAACATCTGGCCTGAACAGCACAACAGTTTTAGGAATTTCTGCTCTGAGTGCAAATCTCCACCCCCACCCCCTTCATACCTGTCTGTCCAGGCTTGTAGACAGGTTTGTCTGTCTGGACAAAGACCAAACTCTCAGAATTCTTGACAAGCACTGACTTGCGGTTTCTGAACTGCAGAGTCTCCCCCTTCACTGTCACAGTAATAAATGTGACTGTTGACTGGCTCCTTGATTTTGGAATCTGGAGAATTGTAAGAAGGCAACTGAGTTATGGATTACTTGTAAAGGCCTCTTGAACAGGCTTTCCTAAAATAATAGATCTAATGTAATCCTGACAGGCACAGCACAGAGATGAAGGGACTGGAATCAGGAAGAAGAGACTGATCTTTTCTTGTACTATATTCCTCTACTTTCCTACTGCTATGCAGTGATTATGCAAGTATTATCCAGTAAAGGAACTCAACTCTGCAACCCATTTTTAACAAGTCTTTACTGCATTGATGAAAATCTGTCCTTTTCGTCTTGACATTCACAGAGGAATGGAGTAATCCCCCTCTTTTTTCAAGTAACATCCCTAGTCTTTGCATAACATTTCCTTTTTCAAACGAGACATACCAGATCTCTATACCTCTCCAAGTGACAAAATAGCAGTCTTCAATATACGTATGACATAGATGGCAACCTGTTAGGTATCCTGAAAGCCAGTTCTTCAGCCTTCAGGCCAAAGATACTATCTATACAGTGAGCCAGTTGACCAATGTTCCCAGTTGCCCAGGACTGTTGCTTTAGATTTAGAAACTACCAATTACATAGGTCACTCCAAAAATAATGCCTCCTATTTGTTTCCATGGAAACGAAAACAGATATGTAGAGCACAATAATACTATTTGGTAGAGCAAATTCTCAGCTACAAAACAATATTTTTTAACACATTCGCCAAATGCACTTCTTTCTCCAGGCCTCTCTTCCTCCTGTCCTAAATAGGGGCAGGTTTTCCAGGATTCAGTATTTCCCATTTAGATATCTCTGCTAAGGAGAGCTCAGCAGAGACAGTGTTTTGAGGATAAACATGAGTATACCTGTGGCCAAGAGGAAAGTAAATACCTATTCAGAGTTACTCTGTTCATTACTACTCAGAGCCTTTACAGTTTATCCTACAGGGATTAAGATACTCACAGTGAAAGGAATGCAGGTAAACACATCCTTCTCCAACACCACATCATCAATCAAGCTCCTGTTTTCCCCTTGATACTCAATTGCAGCATTCAGCATCACAGACTCATTCAGGTGAGTCAGTTGAACACAGATTTTCTCAGGAGAATCAGTATGTATCAGAAAGGGCAGAAGCACCATGTACTGCCTGGAAAGAAGAGGGAAGGATTAGGTGAGATGTGCAGGAACAGGTAGCTGGAGCTGTACAGAAAGAGCAAATAAACCAATCTGACTTCACTGTACAGGAAGAGGATTTCCATCACGTCTGTTAACAGCAGGGGAAAGCAGAGAGGCTGCTGTTAGAAGTAAAATGCCACAGAAAATTCTCAATGCAAATGTCTGGAAGGGATATTTTTTCCAGGCTCTAGCACAACACAAACGCTATCTTCTGAGACTATGAATGGTGTGATGAAGAGCAAAAAGTCAATTGTTGCCTTTGTCAGGCAGTGTTTGTCACTCCTTCACAGGGCAAAAGGGAGTGAGGAAAGAACGCAGTAAGACTTGCTGTCTGCTAGCACCCCACAGATCTAACAGCCACAGTTCTACAGTGACATATAACCCTGGGTGAGAAGGAAATTTGCATTCCATTGGCTGAACTGAAAAATATGAATTAAGAAATAAAACCATTTTTGGTCATGCCAGATCTGTCATTTGCCCTCTTTTCCCCCATGTTATCAATCAAAAAATCACATCTCCCAGGCATTTAGACCTAGGAGTAAAGTAATAAATGAACAAAATATTTGTCTTTTCAAAAACAGTTTCTCTGAAGAAAAAAATGTGTGTGTAAACAGTTATAAAAAGTTGTCTTTTAAGTAAATAATCAATTTGGTGCAAGAAATTTTGCTAAAATCCTGTCAGCTCTGTGAAAAAGCAAAAGCTCTTTCTTTCTGGTCTCCTTCTTTTCAATTTATTTATTTATTTAGGCTGCAGTTTTACTGGTACCTCAATCGCACAGACTCTTCTGGGTCCCTCAAAAGCACTAGAGCTGCTTTTTGTAGAAGACATTTTACTCAGCCCTTGTGTCTTTATTCCAAGGTAAAAGAAGGTAGTTGAAAGATGAAAGACAAAGAAATAGAGAAATAAACCCAGGTCTTCAGCCTGCCCAAAGTCTCCCCTGTGTAGCTTACGGTTCTGTGATGGGTGAAGCATTTCCAGAGAGGAAGAAGAGGAGAATGAAGATGTTTAATTTGCCGGACCCATTTTTCCCCATGGTGCAAAACAGGATGTGGTGGGTAAAACATCCACCCAGCCTAGTCCACTGGTGCTCATACTGCTACTCTGCCCCTGAGTCAGCCCCTTTATACTCTGCTGCAAACAGTCCAGGGGCTGGAGGAGATAAGGACTAAGGTCCAGGCACCATCCAGAAATGAGCGAGGCTGCAAGGAGGAGCTAGAGCCCTCTGAATCTGGGCAGAAGTCCAGATGCAGAAGGAAAGAGGAAGGGGAGGATGCCTGCAGGATAGAGCTGTCTCTCTTTGGGGCAGGGCAGCAAGCAATGGGGGAGTAAAAATGGTAGCTAAAGCAAATAAGGGTTAACAGCAGAGGGTAGGAAAAAGACCTCAATTTATGGCAAGGCTCCTTGTGTAGGGCTGGACACATCTCTGATCCTGGAGGCTGCTGGAGGAGAGATTATTTCCTTTCAGCTGGGAGCAAGAGAATGAGTGAGTGTTTGGGAAGCAAGAGTGGGTTTGCCAGTTATTACGAGCAGGACAAATATGTCAGTCTCACAGGATCTGAAATCAGGGAATGCAAACTGTGAAAACGTTACTCCTCTACCCTCTCTGGTCTCTTGTGCTCTCCATTCCTAGTCTCACAGTGCCAGCTAATGCCAGGAAAAGGGGCCAGAGAGCAGCTGGGCAATCAAATCTGAGATCGTCTGACCTTCACCTGACAGAAACAGGGACAGTAACATGAGGGGAAGCTGTCAAAAGGTCAACCCAAGTAACAGCATGTAACACATTAACCATTCCCTGGAGCAGCACTTGCTCACATGCTGCAGAACATATGCAGCAGAACATATGCAACCTGTGTCATGCTTTGTCTATTACTGGTTCTTGTTCCAGGTCACATTATTGGGATATACAGATCAAATTATTGCTGTTTGATGGAGTCCTTTTTGGTTTCAATACCTGAAAATCCATGTTATGCAGTGTAAAGGGTAATGTATCTAGAGAGAAATTTCTTTTTGACAATTGTCTTTACTGTAGTTACCTTGGTCTGCAGCAGGAAGATCAATAGCTCCGGTAATTATTACCCTTGCAAGTGGCTAGACGTATCTGTCCTTCACGTAGTTCTAACTCAAACTTCAAAGAATAGACATCTGTGTTACAGAATGTAAAATATAATTTGAGTGATAAAAAAACTATGGAATAAAATGATTACCTGTTTGTCCTTCCCCCCTCCTACTCCCATCATAAGTTTCCTAAGTTCATGAAATTTGGAGTTAAGAAATCCAAGCGCAATTACACAACAACCCTCATTCTGTCCTGTAGTGACCTGGATGAGAAAGAAAAGAGGATAGTTGTCCATGTCTGAGTTCCTTGGGGAATTCACAAAAGAAACACTGCTCAAGATTGTGTTCTACCTTCTCTATATGGTGCCTCAACGTTGTTCTGTCTGCCCAGAAGAAATATAACCCAGATTTGCCTCACTCACACAGAAGAGGATTTGTACATGGGATGGTCAAAGTCTTTTTGTTTACATTAGTTTGAACTGACTGACTAGTTACAGGAAAGAGGTGTAGGACTGCACGTAGCAGGAAAAGTCAAAGCTACACTTTTTAGAAAACAGTCTCACACTGATCAAAAAACAGTTCCCTATCTTTAGTACTAAAGATCCTCCTTGGTTCTAAGAGCACTCTGTAGCCAAAATCTGAGAAATGTTTACTGTCAATTAAGGGAGCAGATTTGTAAAAGCTTGAAAATTCCAGCAGGTACCAGTGAACATATGCAGATAGCAAACCACTTTTCAAAATTTGCCCTCAAGCTCCTTGGCCTGCATAACACTCCCAATAGTATCTTTGGCTCTGCCAGCCTAATTCCTAGGGTTTATGCATGACCAACGTGTTTCACTTTAGAGGTGATAGCATAGACAAGGCAGTGACAGTAAGCTTTCCCTCAATCTCCTTTTATTTCCATGTGCTGTGGGTACAGCTGAGAATATCAGTAGGCTTTCTAGAGTTTTTTGGCTAACTTTTAAAAGGTTATTTCTGAGGTCCTCAAGGAAACAACATGGAGGTGTTCAAGGCCATGCTGGGTGGGGCCCTGGGCAATCTGATCTAGTGCTTGATCTAGGAATTGGCAATTCTGCCTGTGGCAAGGGGGTTGGAACTCGATCAACTCTGAGGTTGAGTCATTTTATCACTGATATACCTGTAGAGTTTCCTCTTGTTCCCCCTTTACGTCCCTGGCTAGATTTAACTTTGTCTGGGTTTTAGCTTTCCTAAGCTGATCCCTGGTTGCTCAGACTTCTTTGTAAGTCTGCCTCCCAGGTAGCCCATTCCCTTCCTGCTTTTGACTCCCTACAGACTTTCTTTTTGTGCTTAAATAAGTCCAGGAACTCCTTGTTGATCCACGGAGGCCTCATAAATTAGATTCTCCTATCTCAGTCAGGATTTTCCCTCTTCCTTTCTCCTCAGTGGGGAGGGAGGAGTGTCACATGATTAACTCTTCAAAATGCAACACTATTTTGGCACTCAGTGTGGGGCTCAAACCTATGACCCGGGATTTACACTGTCAAGGACAACTTCACTAACAAGGAGGGCCTGGCTGAAGCAGTGAAGGTTGAGGGCAGCCTTTGTTGCAGCGACAGTGTGGGAGATGGTGGAATTCAGGATTTCATGCGGCAGGAACAGTATACCAAGCAGAATCACAACCCTGAACTTCAGTAGGGCCAACTTTGGCCTTTTCAATCAATTGCTATGGCAAATCCCATGAAACAGGGTACTTGAACATGAAGGGGCCCAAGATAGTTGGCTAGCATTCAAGGAGTGCTTCTTCCAAGCTCAAGGTCAGAGCATCTCAACAGGCAGGAAGTCAAGAAAGGGAGTCAGGAGTCCTGCATGGTTAAACAGAGAACTTATGGGTAAACTCAAGTGGAAGAGGAGAGTCTACAGTATGGGTTGGGGACTGACCTGTTGGAGAACAGCATAGGGGAAAGGGACCTGGCCATGACCATCAGCTAGCACTGTGCCGTTATGGCCAGGAAGGCCAGTGGCATCCTCCAGTGTATTAGAAGGGATGTGGTTAGTAGGTTGAGAGAGGTTCTCCTCTGCCTCTACTCTGCCCTGGTGAGATTGCATCTGCAATACTGTGTCCAGTTCTGGGCCCCTCAGTTCAAGAAGGACAGGGAACTGCTTGAGAGAGTCCAGTGCAGAGCCACAAAGATGATAAAGGGAATGGAGCATCCCCCTTATAAGGAAAGGCTGAGGGAGATGAGTCTCTTTAGCTTGGAGAAGAGGAAACTGGGAGGTGACCTTATTAATGTTTATAAATATGTAAAGAGTCAGTGTCAGGAGGATGGAGCTAGGCTCTTCTCAGTGACATCCACTGATAGGATAAGGGGCAATGTGTGCAAGCTGGAACATAGGAGGTTCCACAAAAATATGAGAAAAAACTTCATGGTGAGGGTAACAGAACACTGAAACAGGCTGCCCAGAGAGGTTGTGGGGTCTCCTCTGGAGACATTCTAAACCCACTTGGACGCATTCCAGTGTGATCTAATCTAGGTGTTCCTGCTCCAGCAGTAGGATTGAACTAAATTATATACTGCAGTCCCTTCCAATTCCTGAGATTCTGTGATTCTGTGATTAAGAGTCCCATGCTCTACTGAGATAGCTGGGTGTTCAGTATAACCATACAGCAAAGTAAAGATAAAGGCCCAGCATAGGAATAAAATGGCAGGATGGACATCGCCACGTTCCAATGAATGTAATCAATAAAGTCACTGCCATGTCTCTGCCAACTAATAAGAAGGAAACAAAGTCCTTCCTAACTGCAGTGGGTTTTTGGAGGATGCATATTCCAAACACCAGCTTTATTGTAAGTCCCCTCCATCAATTGACATGGAAGAAGAACAATTTTATTTGGGGCCCTGAACAACAACAGGCCTTTGAACAGATTGAGAGATAACCCTTGCAGTAGCCCTGGGACCAGTCTGGATGAAACGTGATGTAAAAAAACATGCTCTACACTGCAGCTGGGGAGAAGGGCCCCACTTGGAGCCTTTGGTGAAAAGCCTCAAGGGATACCCAAGGTGAACTCCTTGGGTTTTGGAGTTGAGGATGTGGAGGGTCTAAAGAGTGATAGACTCCAACTGAAAAGGAGATATTAGCAGCATACGAGAGGGTTCAGGCTGTTTCAGAAATGATTGGTACAGAAGCACAACTTATTCTAGCACCTCAACGAACAGTACTAAAGTGGATGTTTTAAGGGAATATCCCCTTCACACCATTCTGGTGCTACTTGGAGTAAGCTGATGATACAGTGGACTCAGATGGGGAAACCTAATCATCCAGGAATCTTGGAAGTGATCATGGACTGGTCTAAAGGTAAAAACCTTGGAATATCATCAGGGGAAGAAGTATGCATGTGAAAGAGGCCCTGTCATACAACAAATTACCAGAGAGTGAAAAGAAATATGCCTTATTCACTAATGGGTCTTGCTGTATTATGAGAAAGTATTGAAGATGGAAAGCTGCTGTGTGGAGTCTTATACAATGAGTTGCAGAAGCTATCAAAGGAGAAGGTGAATCAAGCCAATTTGAAGAGGTAAAGGCTGTTCCAACTGGCCTTAGATGATGCCAAACAAGAAAGATGGTCATTGTTTTATCTTTATGCTGACACATGGATGGTGGCAAATGCCCTTTGGGTGGTTACAAAACAATTCACAGTACAGAAGTAACCCTATTTGGGCTGCTGAACTGTGGAAAGATAATGCCAGCCAGGTAGAGAATTTGGCCATAAAGGTGTGTCATGTAGATGCTCACATACCCAGGAGCCTGGCCACTGAAGAATATGAAAACGAGCAGGTAGATCAGGCTGCTAAAATTGAAGTGGCTCAAATAGACTTGGACTGGCAATACAAAGGTGAATTATTCCTAGCTTGGTGGGCCCATTACACCTTGGGCCATTAGGGAAGAGATGTGACGTATAAACGGGATAGAGATGGAGGGGTGGACTTAACCACAGATGCAGTTGCATGAGTTATTCATGAATGTTAAACGTGCTGCAATTAAATAAGACAAGAGAATGAAATCTCTCTGGCATGAGTGGCAGTGGCAGAAGTATTAATATGGAGAGGCTTGGCAAATTAATTGTATCACTTTACCAGGAACTCCTGATGGCAAATGTTATGTGCTTACCATGGTGGAAGCAGCCACTGGGTGGTTTGAAACATGGGCAGTGGCCCATGCCACTGCCTGCAATACCATACTAGGCCTCAAAAAACAAGTCTTACGGTGACATGGAACCCCAGACAGAATTGCGTCAGATAATGGAACTCATTTTAAAAATACCCTCATATACACTTGGGCCAAAGATCATGGCATTGATGGGTATATCATATCCCCTATAATGTACCAGCTTCTGGGAGCAATACAGTGGATTGCTGAAAACTATGATGAAAGCACTGTATGGTGGAACATTCAAACACTAGGATAAACATCTAGAAGAAGCCACTTGGTTAGTCAGTACCCAAGAGTCTACCAATCGGGATGGTCCTGCCCAATCCAGCCATGTATGTACTGTAGAAGGGGACAAGGTAAAGAACGTACTGGGAAAAGCCAGTGTGGATTATCCTGGCTTCAGGCAAGGGAAAATCTGTTTGTGGGGTTGCTTTTCATAGAATCATAGAATTACTCAGTTTGGAAGGGACCTCAAGGATCATCAAGTCCAACCGCAGCCTAACCATAGTACCCCACGTCCAAACGGCTCTTAAACACTTCCAGGGATGGTGACTCAACCACCCCCCTGGGGAAGCTGGGTCTTTTGCTCAGAGACTTGGATTTACTCAGTCAATAATGCAAGAAAATGGAAACATTCAGCGTATACCTCAAGGGAACCTGATGCTCAGAGAAAACAGTCAGTAACCTCAAGGGAACTTGATGCTGGGAGAAAGCAGACTGTAGTTATATGTATATGTGTATGTAATGCTAATTATTGCTGTGATTTTTATGCGTATGTATTTGTGCTGTACAATTTAAGCATGATGTAATTATATGGAATAAGGAGTGGATGTTGTCTTGTTTTTATCAGTATTCCATATCATAACATCTAGCAACAGACTGTGGGGTGTAGACACACTGCGGAGCTGTGTTTCCTGTTTATCTTTAGCAGACTTAAGTGAGTTCTGACTCTCTAAGGGGAAGATGCACTAGGATGTACTGCATTTCTCAGGAGCCTACACATGATTTCCAATTCTGGGTGATGAGGGAAGAGATCTCTGGTCTTTTTCTGGAAGGTGAGCAGTGGAGGGCCTGCTGATAAAGCTTTGGATGGAGTCTCTTTCTCTCCTCCGGTTTTATTTTTGGTTCATTTTGATTTAGTACTCTTAATTATTCTGTATTATCTCTCATTCCTTTTAATAAATCAGTTTCTTCTACCTCAATCATGTTTTTCCCTCTTCCTTTCCCCACCCTCCTTTATCCCAAGAGGAGGGAGGGGTGTCGTGTGATTAACTCTTCAAACGATGACATGTATATATAGTATTCTTATTGTTCTTGCTATTTTATCTGATGACCTGTTCCAGTGCTGCACTAAAATCTAGTAAAGATATTTTTCCCAATGTCCAATCTGAACTCCCCAGGCTGCAATTGAAGGCACTGCCCCATGTTATGTCCTTTGCTCCTACCAAGAAAAGTCATGTCCCAACCTCTTTGTAACTGCCTTTTTTGTGAGCAGCTATTAAATCTCCTGTTAGACTAAACAAGCCCAGAACTCCCTGTGAGTCCTTGTGGATTATGTGCTTCATACTTTAACCATGTTCATTGTCCTCCTTTGGACCTTCTCCAGTTCCTCCACGTCTCTTGAACTAGGGGTCTGCAGACCAAGCACAGTCCAAGTGGAGCCTTGGCAACGTCATGAAGAATGGGGAATCTTTATCTGCTGGTCATAGTCCTCCAGCAGTCATTCATTACTACTTGTGTCCATACAATATCTTACTTCCAAGAAAATTAGCATATATGACTGATATATTAGTTATATAAACATGCTCTAGACAGAAGATAAAAAGCTTTTGCAAAGATACTTCCTCAACTGAATTTCATGAAAATAAATATATTTGCTTCAAATCCTTTTAGTATTGGGAAAATTTGAGCCCAGAAACAAGTACATTGTTAAAAGTAAAACCCACTACAGAAAATCCCTTCCTTTAGAAGAATGGTCCACTTTTGAAGCAATCTGATGCATTTATTTGTTTTAGATTTCCTAAGCATTTATCTGGGATAAGATTGAGAGGTTATGTTTGAAGAGATGGTAAATAAAACAGCCTAGCATGCGCTGCACTGCAAAATCATAGGGAAGGCAAAGCTTTTGTGCTCTTCACATGGTAAACTAGGCAAGCTCAGAGACATGCTAACCTTGCCTACTCTAACATGAATACCTAATTCTTTACCAGCGTTCTCTGGTAAACTGTTAGATTTTCTTCCATAAAGGCTACTATCATTTTGATAATGCATGCAAAATGTCTGGCATTATTTCTTAAGTCTTACCAACTTTCTGTGAGCCACTAACAGCATCTTCTTTTGATAGTTCAACAGTCTCTAGCACTGACAAAATCACTCACCCAAAGTAACCTGGAAAATCCAAGGTGAAAACTCAAAGTTTTTAGGTTCTACTACACTGCTTAAAATACTATTGTTTTCCTGACTGTTACAGGCATGGTTACTGAAAAGCAGACCTACTCTTGTTGGGAACAATCCCAACTTAATTCCCTCTTCTCTGTGAACTCTATATGTGTCTTGGCAGACATCCCCTTAGCTGGGTATGCTGAGGTCTATATTTTCATCTTAATTTGCCCTTAATTCTCCATGTGTAACATCCTCTATGAATGTCAAGCCTCACATAGAGATATGTAATTGAAGTCATTCTGTAAATGACAGTGTCAGAGATTTCCTTCTGTGTTGAAACTGCAACTGGATTTCTTAAAAATGCATTAAGCTGCTTCTTTCAACCAGGTGATACAAAAACAATTTCAATTATTAAAAAAAAAATTACTGGAAGGAAATAGTAACTTTCCTTTTGGGAGCAAGATCTTGTTTCCATTTTCTGTAGATCAAAGTTTTTTGTAGTGCTTATTTACATGTGGCACAGCAGGAACAATCCCATTAACAATCACTGGCAATTTATTTGCCGTAAACCTACTGAATCCTTGATCCAACATTTTCAAATGAAACCCCCAGCACTTGGGTCAATTACTTTCTCTCCAGATGTCCCTGCCAGGCACCATGCTGTCTGGTTCTTTGCTTTTATTATCTCTTCATTTCTACTGTTCCTCCACACTTGCATCCTCAACCTCATCATGCCAGGCCTGTTCTGTTCCCCCACCCACACCCTGCTATCCTAAGTGCCTTCCTTGTCCTTACATTTAGCACGTAGCACATTAAGATCTCTCTCAGATCACCCACCTCTAAATATCTGCCACCAACCTGGTGCTTGTCAAGGTTTGCTACTTGCAATTTGGGAAATCCCCGTGGAATCACTCATGTGCACACTCTGTTTACATATGCATGGTGAGGCAAATGTTCAGAGCAGATCACAGCTGCTGTATGTACACCAGAGATCATTCACACTGGTCAAACAGCATACACCCACCAGTTTGCATCAGATGCGTTAGACATATGCAGCCAAACTCACAGACCATCAACAGGAAACATTTTGCTCATGACTACCAGTGGTAAGCAGACCAGCCAGAGTAAGTGTTCTGACTATATATATACAAACTGCAATCCCAGACTAAGAGATAAACTGATATTGGAGTCTGACACAAATATATTAGAAGCAATATGATAATCTGGAAATTAGTAAAATTTCTCTTCCTTTATTGGAACAAAATAAAGTTCAATACATTGGAAGGAAGGGAAGCCATCCAGAAGGACCTGGACAGGCTGGAGAAGTGGGCCCACAAAAACCTAAATGAGGTTCAATAAGGCCAAGTGCAAGGTTCTGCACTTGGGTTGGGGCAATCTCAGGTATTTGTACAAACTGGGGGAAGATCGTCTTGAGAGCAGCCCTGGGGAGAAGGACTTGGGGGTTCTGGTGGATGAGAAGCTGGACATGAGCCAGCAGTGTGTGCTTGCAGCCCAGAAGGCCAACTGTGTTCTGGGCTGCATTAAGAGAAGTGGCCAACAGAGAGGGAGGTGACTGTTCCCCTCTGCTCAGCTCTTTTGAGGCCCCATCTGGAGTACTGCATCCAGGCGCAGGGCCCCCAGAACAAGAAAAATGTGGAACTCTTGGAACAGGTCCAGAGGAGGGCCACTAAGATGATCAGAGGGCTGGAGCACC
>PPHD01017261.1:0-15138 GCA_002909625.1 Bambusicola thoracicus
GTGGCTCCATACTTGGGGTTATTTGGCTCAGAAGCGTGTGTTGAATGGTAAAAAAGGCAGAGCTGACCACTTGAATTTTTGCAGATGGAAAGCAAATAGGTGAGCAGTGCTTACAATGTTTATGCCAAGTATTTTGTCAAAAGGTAACAGAGCCAGGCAGTTCATTCAGCAAGAAAAGCAGGAGATAACATGTTGTTTCGTTAGAAGTACTTTGTGAATGTATTTGTTGTATACATCTGTTTTAAGCTTAAAGTCTTAGTTATGTACAAAAAAAGAAATGTAACATTATTATTTGTTTGGATATTACTGCATTCTAGGACTGATTTCTATGAATAGATTTTAACAAGCAGCATCTGCTCCTGCCAAGCCACAGATAAATCCGAGATCCACAGCTGCTTGTAAGGTGTAGGTCTGATGTCACACTGTTACCCACCTCCACGTATTCGTCTGTCCCTCTGCTGTTGGTTTGGAGCTGCTGGTCAGCTCTTAGGAATCGGGATGGATCCTGGCCTGCCCGTACCAAAGCCACCTTAGATTGTGTTACTGAGTAATTCAGTTCTGATTAAATTTGACAGAAGAGCAACAAAGTGCTAATCCTATTACTACAGTCTGGGGATAAAAATAAATAGAATGAAATTTCTGTTGAGATTTCCTGATTCATGAAGGAGTGAATTAGTATTCTGAATGCTATTAAAGCGACGAAGGGTTGTTAACTAGAAGTCTAATTGAACTGTATCAACCGTGAAAACAGTTTAAATGCTAAGATGGAAAAGTTAATAGAGCCTGCTCTTTCAGAAGGAAGGGAAAAGAGACCATCTACTTATTGGTTATACAGTCCCAGAACGTCCAACCCATTTATTCCTGCCTTCTTGAGCCATGCCTGCAGAGGTAGGATGCCCCGGGGCTTAGGATGCTTGCTTAGACACTTGGATCTCTTCTCCCCTGCATCTATCATAATCCCATGGGCAAGTCCTTCAGTCACTTCTGTGCCTCAGCAGCGCATTGGCAAAATGATCTCTGAAAAGCTGTGGCAAAGGTCAGCATGTGTGCCCCATCTGCAAGAAGTTTGCATTTCATTCTTGCTAATAAACAGGCAGGAATTTCAAGTTACAGAAGGGTGAAGAAGTAAGTAAAGTACGCAGCTGTACCCTATTGTCTCACGCATGTATTA
Source organism: Bambusicola thoracicus (assembly GCA_002909625.1). Classification (NCBI taxonomy): domain Eukaryota; kingdom Metazoa; phylum Chordata; class Aves; order Galliformes; family Phasianidae; genus Bambusicola; species Bambusicola thoracicus. Next base: position 1,172 of record PPHD01017261.1, read on the forward strand.
TTCAAAGACAAGAAGTCATCAGGTGAATTCACTGCAATAGTGAACAAAGGAAGCTTTCTCAGCAGAAGCTGTTATTAATACTGACAGTAATTACCGTGGGCTAAATCCTGAGTCATGTTGAGCCTACATTTCCAAAAGCAGAGCAAGTTTGTAGACTCATCATTGCCTGGGCTGTTCATTTAGAGTCAGTGTAAAATACCTTCTAGCACAGGAAATATTTCTGATAAAACCATGGAAATGTTATTTTTGTAAACTCAACAATTCAATGTTAAAAATGTAACATTTCAGATCAATACATTATAAACATTTATAAATTTAATTTATAATTTATAAACATTTGTATGAGTGTGATGCATATTTAATTCTCCTGCTAGTTTAATCTGATCAGGTGTCTGTTATAAATCAGCATCTAGTTCACTGGCCTCAGGACTTCCTCAGAGAGAAATACTCAGTGAGAGATTTAATGAGTGTTCCAGGGTCTCTAATTAGACAAGAAACAAGTTCTGAAGGGAGAAATAGCACAGTATGATAGACCAGTTGATAAAGCTAAAATACAGAATAAGCTCTCCGGCACACAGCCACTCCTCCAGGTTATCAGATTAAATGATGCCCACATCAATTTGAAGAAAATCTTTCACACTGCATTTCAAAGGAAATAAGACTCGCACATTCACTTCATACCAAGTGGTTGTTTTTTATTATTATTTTTATTTTTTGTAAGGCCTTGGATTCCTCAAGAAATGAAGCCACAGCCATTTTATCTGCCTATGGAAACCCCTTCCCCTGAACAATTTTAAGCCTTAAAACAAATATCAATCAAGTTGGACATAGAGGAGGATTCTCAAAGGAACTGCATGCATGAAAGTTTAATTAAAAAAATCAATGAGACAGAGAAAAGTGACCAGGCTGGTGCCCCCACTGAAGGCAAGGCTGATAAGGTACAAGAGACTAATCTCCCAGGGGATAAACGTTCCATTTTAGCTGCAAGAGAGCCAACAAGAAGACATAAATCCACAGAGCCCAGACTTAATTAGTTCGTCTGCTCCCAGAGCTCCTCCTAGTTGGTAGTTTTCTATACCGCATGGATGAAGAGTGTATTGGGCTTCTTTGGGATGAGGAGGTAGTGGGCATAGAATCCACTGTTTAAAATTTCCTTTCTACATCTAGAGTAAAGCACCTCCTTGAGTACCCACCACATCCAGGGCAATGTCTGTGGAGAGGCTTATTCCATGGGTAGGAAGGCGCAGAGGAAGTGCGGCTTCTGTCTGAGTTCTGCAGGAACACAGAGCAGAGCACCTCTGGGTGGGCTCTGCAGCCAAGGTGGCACATCTCCCTGGCCCACAACCAGGCAGGGTTTGTGCTTAATGAGTTACTAGAGGTGGAGAGCAGGGCCTCCTGTGCAAGATACCACATCTGTGCCTTCTGCCCAGGGCACTGTTTGCTCCCTGCTGGAAGCCTGGAAATTGTTTGATACCCAATCCCATCACAGGTCACATGGTGAAATCAGCAGCAAGGATTTAAAAAGGCATTTCACCACTCCATCCTGCTATGGGGAGCTTCAAATCATTTAACTGCATGGCTGAAAAATACAGTGAGCAGAATAGTGTATATGTTACAGAGCACAACCAATTCTACGTGTGCTAAAAATACAAGGCGTAGGATCATAAGCACAACTGATTCCTGGATAACATTTTATTGTTTAAAAGTCATATTGGGTACTCACTAAAAGTTTTAGGATTTTTGAAGAAAATGTTCAGGATGCTTTGAGAAAGCAAGACATCAGGCTATGGAAAGTGCTGCACCCTGGTTGTGCAACAGGAATGTCGGAGGCTGCTTTGTTACACCACAGCCAAACTGAGCAGCAGATCAGATGGTGTGTGACTTGAAAAGTTTGCATGGGGGGAAGGTTTTAAAGGTACTGGGGGTCCTGCCTGCTTCCTATCAGGATTCTGGGTTTGGAACCCTTTTAATTAGCTTTTGCAATGTATCACACCCTGACTACAGATTCTTGACCCTATGTTCCCTGCATTTCTTACTGATGCATACTGGCAGTCTTGCGCAACTGCGTGACACAGGTAAAAACATCAAATACTTTGCAGCTACACTCTTGGAGTCCTCCAGTGTCTGTTATTACACAAAGTTGGCTGTGCCGGTTTGTTTCTGTTTGGAACAATCATCCCTGAATAAGTAAACAGCACATGGCTGAGACTGTGAAACACAAAGGGCAGGATGTGAGAATTCTCAGGCACGCTGTATGCTGTCAGCTCTCAGGGAGCTTATTCCATGGGAAATGTTTGGGTGTGACAATTTCTTAGTTAACAAATATGGAATATGGGGAAACGTCCTTCTGACCATTCATTGATGACTGCGGTATAAAATCACAGTTATCTTTCTGAATTTTGGAACAGATGTCACAGAGCTGATTGAACACCATTCCAATAGGATTAAATGCTGTTTTAAGGGAAGACAGGGAACAACCTAAGGAACCCTGGCAAATTTGGGTAGTAACACTCCCTCCTTCCTCTGGGAAGCAACTCCTCCAGTAACTGAATACTCTGCAGAATCAAAGGAAGGGACAGTGCAGAAGGAATGCAGGACAAGGCTTTCTCAGCATCAGGTAATCTGAGCTGGTCGAGTTGCCTCACATGTCTCTATTGCCATTCCTCTTCATTTCAGACAATTTAACTGAAATAATGGAAAACTTTCATACATCAAAACAAACATCCGTCTGTTTTTACTGAGAAGCACTGTGTGCACGTTGAAGTGCTTAAAGTACGCTTTCTCGGTAAAGTAAATGACCCATGCAAAGTTCTGTGCTGCTACAATTAGAGTTCTTGCACTTGTAATTAACTCAAGTATTCCTATTAAGCATCGGCATAAGGATTCTGGACATTTATCTCATCAGATCACAGTAGATTATTTAAGTCTCTGTAATTCAGGATGTCAATTCTTGAGGGTGGAGACGCTACTTAAAAAGCACACACCATACTCTGGGTAAAATTTGCAAATACAAATTCATAAAACTATAACAATTCAAAACAGACCTTATTTTGAATACATGTCATTCCAACAAATCAACGAATCATGCTTTACCTCGTGACTTCGTTCCTGCAGGATTCTGTGACGTTCTTATACTGCTCACAGCAGTGCACAGTTTACCTGCAGTGTCACTGTGCTACACCTGGAGCAAAGCTGGGCTGCCATAAAGGGACACCTCCCTTCCTGCTCTGCTCCCTGACCCCCTCCCCAGGTGCACAGTTACACTCGCAGGTTTCTGCACAGCAGAGATTTTCTCATTTTCCACTGCTTCAATAGTTACCACAGAAACAATGGCAGTTTCTGCGGTCTTTTTATTAGATTTTCATTGAGTGTTTGTGTGCTTGCTCTCATGCTGCTCCTTATACTTGGAAACAATAACCCAAATGCATGTACAAACCTATTTCATTGTTTTCTTCCAGATCCTTCCTTAAAGCAATCCCTTCCCACCATGTATGCAGAAATCCTGACAATAGCTCTCCTGCTTTTATGATAGGGCCTTGGCCCATATTTCTGACCACTATTTTTTTATTTCCTTGTACTCCTCTTTTAGCCCCAGAATGTGCTTTCTTTGGTCCAAAGATCCTCTTTTTGTTCTGTGTTTCGTATACCGCCTGATTGATGAGAAGAGTTTATAGACTATATCCTATTGCTATCCCTAGCCCCAGTCCTAGAGGATATCTGCAAAAATAAGCAATTTTTGAGTTAAAATAAATCATCCAGCTCCAAAGTCCAAGCCTTGTGTATTCGTCCTTTTCAGTAAGTACAGTTGGAGACAGCAGCAACACCTGCACTGCTCCAAAGAAAGGCCAGTCTCCCTAACAACCGTGCTTGGCTGTTAAAGGGTAACTGTGCCTTAATCAATATTTCTCAGTTACTTTAGCTAAGGCATACATATTAATCACTGAAGAATGCTATCCTCTCAGCTCTCTCTTAATTGATTTGAAATTCTGAATTCATGAGAAAATCCCTCATTACATTTTGATGTAAAATAAAACGTAAAGTTATTCTCTAAAGACTTAATGACTACAAGAGAGATGAATGTCAGCCCCCATCAGTCGGGTCTGATGCCCTTCCACCTCTGGGTGCTGTCATCTCACCTATCCACAGCACAGGGCCATGCCTTTTGACTGAAATCGCCTTCTTCCTTTGTTGAGGATTTACAATGAAAGGCTCATTGTACCTAAAATGTATATAGCTGCTCACAATAGGAATGCTCATGTATTCATCAATTGCTTACACATGCTGCAGGCAGAGAGCGCATAAAAATACAGCTTGATTTACTCTGGTTTATTTCCTAATCTAAGAAGATAAAATGAAATAAGAAATAGTCTGCTTCAGACGAAGTATATAAGGAATTATGCAGGAGGTGAACTGAGGGAAGATAAGTAAAGAAACACAATGGAAAAATATAGAAAAAAGAAAAATTGGTGAGAGGTGTTCCCGGGGCAAACAGACCTGTAGGTATGTGCACGTAAACTGGGCAACAGAGAGCAAAACAAAGAAACAAATCACGTTCCAGTCACCAACTTTTGAGCAGTTTTCACATTTCCCTCTCATAGTAAGTGTGATCAGAAGCCTTTTCTTATTTTAGAATAAACATTTACTGCATTCCCACTTTTGCTCACATACGTAACCACACAAGTATTCTCTCTGTGTGCATTACACACAAAAGGAGATTGTTTTTCATAGATTTTAGTGACATTCAGCACCCAAAACATTGTCACCTTAGAGCAAATGTGGGACAAGTAACTGACTCCCTCCAGCAACTCTAAGCAATATGAATTAATTATTTAATCCCAAATAAGAGTAATTAAAATATGTTGCACCATATCAAAATCAAATGTGCAAATGAAATACAGTAGCCTAACATTGCCCTTCTCTCTGTCCTACATAAGAAGACACTCCTGTTTCTCAGCTACCACCTGCTTAGTAAGAGCTATACTTTACACCTGTCCTTTTTTAAAGGTAAGATTTTCCAAAGAGTCATTTGGTTCATTAAGCATTTAAAGTAATAATTCACTGCCTATGCTCATGGGCAAACAAATACATACTGTTATGTCTCACACGTTCATAAAAAGCCCCTGTAGAGTTCTGTGTAAAATTCAATCTAAATACTGGAAATCCTTATCCAAATAGAGCAGTATTACAAAAGCACTTTATAAAGTTTAGTACTTCCACGCTGAGACATCTTGTGGCGCATAAGACATACTGCAGTTAATAAGAATTAAACTCTCTGACTGTAAATTCAAATGGTGGCAATGTGAGCTTGAGATCGTTTTGGTTTGAGATGTTTATACAACACAGAGCTAAAAATCTGCACGTTCCTTTTTCAATCACAAACTCATTAATTACAACAGTGATGAAACATCTTCAGATATGAAGTACTTACAGCCCAGTGGGAGCAGAATCGGCACCTCAGGAAATACCCACGTTTCATTCCACCTTAAGATGACTGTTTCAAAATTACAGCCCTTTGGGGAACAGAAACTTCCCTGCAGTGCAAGTCTTCTCAAAGAAATGTCTAAACAGAGCGATGCGTTTACTTTGACATTTGACCTGCACAAAAAGATTGCTGTTTTAAACCACTTCAAATGTAAATATTCCAAATCAACTCCAAACTCCGTGGACTGAAATGTTTGACATTCTTCTGTCAAAAGATTTTTCTCAAATCATTTATTTTGAGGAAATTATTTAGAATTCTCTCACTAACAATTCTTATTATGCTGCCCATTTGTACTTCATTGGATCATCTCATCCTCTCACAGCCCAGTGAGGAAGTGGCCAGAAGAGCTCCACCGATACACTGGAGACCTCCTGTAAGTGATTATTTACATCATTAACACAGAACCCTCTTCTATATGTTTCTTCCTTTGCTCTGGAGGCTTGCCAACCTCACTGACCCAGTGGGCACAAAGACATTGTGTATTTCCTTGTAATTAAAAACCCATTCAATATGTTAGCAATGTAATTCACGTATGCAGCAAATTGTATGATGTCTTTCATATTTGCTTCACGGGGTTCTGATTTATTTACAGTATGTAAATGCTGAGAGGATTAAAAACTGTTTCTGTCTCATGGGAACCCCTCCTGCAATCTGGCCTATAGAAGGAGCTGTGATTGTCATATCACGGATTGCTTAAGACAAACAATGAGCTAAAGTTAACAGAACAACAAGCCTGACATTTACTTGAAACATCTCTTGAAGTTACAGAGGATTGAACGTAGCTTTCAAAGAAACTTGATTTAATATTTGACTGTTCAGTTGTTGGTGCGTGGTACTGTTTTAGTAAATTCAAGAGTAATTCCATAATAGCGCTCACCCTAAACTAGCACCCCTCTGATAGCCAAACTTGCCTCCCCAGAAAGTGAATCCTTGTGCCATCAATCACATGGCTGTACCCCTACCTGAATGGCTGTTGGTGGGCTCCCAAGGGAGGCAGTTGTTACTGGGGTGGAAATCACCCACTGATTCCTTTTCCTAACTCTTGGTTGTAGCCTTTGGGAAAAAAAGATAAGTAAACAACAGTCATTGAAATATTCAATAAGCCTTACCCAGCAACATAGTCATCCAAAGCTTAACAACCCATTAGTGAACAACACGTGCCTTTTCCCTTTTTCTTTCACTTTCTCCTTTGGTTTTTTATTTTTCTCCAAATGCAACTTTTATCATTAGAGTAAAATGTACATTGGCAGCCACGGACACAAAAACAAATATTCAGGCGGGTAAGTCTGCCTCAAAATCTTCTGTGTAACAGATGGGAGTGCAAGCCAGCTTTACACCAGTTTTCTACTTCCTACTTTGTGGGCAAGTACCACTCATAGCCTACTGAAATACTGCAAGAAATACTTGGTTGGCCATCACAGCATCCAGGACTGCCATGCAGCCAGTCCTGTCACTCAGCAGCACTGCTTCCCCCACTCCTCTCTCTGTGCCAGCAGCATTATTCTCCTGCAGGAACACCACAAAATTCTGCCCTATCTGTCTCATAGATTGAATATCACGACTGAGAAAGGACAATAGTTACTCCATTGCTTATTAGGATGTAATTATGTGCTCCTAAACCAGAATTGCCATTAACCTTAAAGTGAATTTTCACATGAAGCAGTTAATGATTTATAAGTGCCCTGAATTACAGTTCATAACCAAAAGGAGATTTTAATATAAAAAGAAGTAATGAACACTGAAAGAAAGAGTTGATCTAGGTGATCTGATAGAAGTATAGACTTCCTGAAGCTACTAAAACTCCACATATTTCAGGAAAATGATGTGGTCATTATCCCCCCTCCAAAAGAAAAGCTGAAACAGAAATATTACCCTTTATCAGACATCAGAAAATAAAGGAGAGCTCAGTTACAAATCCTTACAAGAATGGGCCTCATTAGTGCCGCTGCTCAGAAGTACTCATTTTCTTCATTATAGTTTAACAAAAAGATATGCACAGTTAGTGTATTTTCACATCTCTAGTCAATATCAACCCTTCAGCCTTCTGAAATTCCAAACTCAGTTATGTATTCTAGTTCCCTTGCAAAATTAGACTGAAACACAGCATTGAAAATAGCAATCTGCATCTGGACATTTACATATTTGTTGCATAAAAGACGCATCTCAGAGCTGATGCCGCTTTATATGCTAAATTCTGCTCAATGGCAGTGTCAGTAGCCAGAATCATAGAATGGCCTGGGTGGAAAAGGAGCTCAAAGACAATCTAGTTTCAAACCCCTGCCACAGGCAGGGTAGCCAACCACTAGACCAGGCTGCCCAGAGCCACATCCGGCCTGGAAAGAAGTAATGCAGCTTAAAATTCATGTGCTCCCATAAGTGAACCTAGCTCTGTGATCCTATTAGTCATTAAGCCACAGAATATCTTGAGTTGGAAGAGACCTGCAAGGATCACAGAGTGCAACCCCTGGCTCCACACAGCACCACCCAAAATCCAAACCCTATGTCTGAAAGCACTGTCTTAACACTTCTTGAACTCCAGTGGCTTGGGGCTGTGACCACTGCCTCGGGGAGCCTGTTACAGGTCTTGAGTGTTCCACATCCAGTGTGAAGCTCATATTACCTAATACTTCATATTAATACTTAATTATCTAAGCAAATTGTATATAACACTTGTTTTTCAAAATACAGCTCTGAGCATCATTCTTCCACCTTACAGACCAAGGAGCTAAGGATATGAGGGCAGGTGACCTCCACTTGCTGCTGATAGTCAGCCCAGGAGTGGAACAGAACTCAGAATACTGAAGTTCCCAGTCCACGTGCAGATAATAGTTTTTCCTTCTAAGAACCATTAAAAATATCACTTAAAGCAAGAAAAGATTTCCTTTCACTGTGGCATCATCAGAGGAGAACCTGGTTCCAGGGACTTCTTTAGAAGGGATTTTTTTTTTTTTACATGGAAACAATGTATTCTGAAGCCTTGCAGGGAACACTCATTTAACCAACAATTTCCTCACTTTTTATCTCAAACAAACTTTTTTTGCCCTACTATGTATTAGGAAACTGTTCTCTTTGAAAGGTAGAGCTGCTAAAACAAAGACAGGAAACTCAGCTCCACAATCTGTCAATCCCTGCTCGCTTCTCCTTCAGCTATCTGCAGCTGATGGATTCTGTGCTCACTTCAAACGCCATGAAACTTCCTTGGCAAGAGTCACTGCATGCTCCGTAAGTTTGTCTTCATCTGATCAGACATAGAAGCCAAACATACAGAGACTGGTGAATTTTTCTACAGTTCAATTTAAATCAAAAGCAATCTCAAAATAGAAGGTTATATTAAATACAAAGTTATGTTAAATGAGAATAACTGAGCTCAGGCGTAGGTTCACAGACTGCTTCAGATAGCTCTGACAGCCTGACCATAAATTCTAACATGAGCGCCTGCTGCTCAGTGTTTGCAGTCATGTGGGAGCCCTACGTTTATTTTCTAATCAGAAGAGCAGATGTTCAGCTGATGTGAATCAGCAAACTGCCCCTGAAGCCAAAGGAACTACCTTTAATTTGTACCATCTGGGGATCTGTTTTGCAGGCTCTCTTTCTGAAGGAAAAGAATGCAGTGTGTTATCTTAGAGCGAATCTCACAGTAGCTTCCAAAAAAATGGAAAAGGAAAATACCTAAAGCTCTTTAACTAGAAAAAAGTCCTCATTATGTGGTGTTTCAAATTCAAACAGGTCGTGTGGGAGGACATCCCCAGGACATTTATAATACTTAGGCTGTAAGCAAGCACAGGAAAGAAAGCCTGGTGAAGGACAGCGTTAAAAGGGTGAGAGCACTAAAACTAATTTGGCACAGTGACGTCAACGGGCCTTTGGATTTATTAACATCTGATATGGGCCGGTGCTGAAACCAAGTGCAAGAACATCTCTCAGTAATGTTAGTGCATTGTACAACATGATTACAGTGTTATAAATGGAAAGGTGGTGAATCCTACCGAGTTTTGGACAGTTTAGGACAGCTTAGGTTGATTTTCAGTTCCATGCAGTTCATTGCTCTGAGTATTTGTGTTGCAGGAAAGCAGGTTTCTAAGCACTGCTCCAGCTAAAGGCTAGTTTTTAGAAGTGTAAATACATTAGGTTTTCCTCTAAATACAGCAAAGCTAAAATACAGTGTAACCAATGACTCTAAATTCTACTTGTAAAATGGACACAGAAAAATAAAGGGGACACGCACCAGAACTCCACAGCTTTTGAATGTGACAGAAGCATCCCATCCCATGAGAGAATGACCCCTGTGTGAGAATGAATTTAGCCCAAAGATACGAGAGCTGTAACCACTTGCAGAAAATTCCCTAAAAGTTATTTCTGTTCATGCACTGTAGCAGCACCTGTCATTGATTACATGGGCTGTATTATCTTTCAAAGCAGGGTAAATCATTCCTCTCCCAGCCCTGGCTGCAGAGCAGCACTGTGATGTCTTCCTAGGGGCAATTGCAAGGCCTGAGATGAACACAGACACTTGCCAGGGGTGGTTACCTTTCAAAACATTAGATTGCTGTACTACGTGTTATGTATAGTCAAGAGTTTGTGGTCCGCATATTTTACTACTATCATGCAAAGGACTTCAGGCAGCTTCCAACAACAGTCAACTTTAAACAGCAAACAATTCAAAAAGCACACTGAAAAAGTGAGGAGAGGATCGGGGCAGAAGGCTGTACTTCATTTCAGACTTATTTGTTAATCTAAGATAGCAGCATTAATGTACTTCTAGCTCAAAAGGGATGACATGCATCCACCCCAGATGTTTCTTCAATGCACAGTCTGTCATACTGCACTTTTCACATGCCTCTAGACATCAGTATAAAGTAAAGCTATGCTAGCAGTCAGCAATGACAGCAGGAACTCTACAGTGTTTGTTGCAGATGCTGCAGGTACAGCACTGCAAATTGACTTACAACTGGAGCAAAGCAAATCTGAGCAGCTAATAAAGAAGCAGCTAACAAAGCAAGAGGTCAGAGAACTTCAGGTTTGTGTACGCGTTTTCTAAGAGAGAAAAAATTAGTCGGGCTCAAACAGTTCAAATGGGTAAATCGGGAAAGCAGCACAAGGGGATTATGGAGGCTCAGGCAAAACCCAACGCCATACTAAAAGGTGACATCCGAAACATAGCAGCTGGTAACAGCACATACAAAAGCACAGTTCTAACACAGTGACGTAAAGGAGGAGTAAATGTAACAGCAGCACTCAGAGAGCAGAAGTCAATTTTTCTCTTAGATTTAATCTCAAAAGTTGTGCTGCCTTTTGCAAAAGCACAACTTTGAATCAGTTGCCCTAAAGCAACCTGTGGCTGTTGGTTCAGGGGGGAGGCCAGAAATACAAGCACAGTGTGTGCTGTTCACAACCCAGTGCTGTCGAATAGGGTCTGCACAGGCTCATGCTAAAGGCTGTGTGCTGACTCGTTTCTGGCACCATTATGCCTCCACCTGCCCTCTCCTTCAGCAGGAAAAGTCTGTCAGCACCTCCATCTCTCTCTAGAAAAGCTTTTGATGGTAAGGAGCTACAGCAGAGCACTTTGGGGGAGAAGTGAAAACAAGTGCAAAAGAACCTGAGCTGCTTCATGGGGCCTGAGCAAACCGTAGTGTTTCACCTGAATGGGTCCTATTCAATCTTATGTAGCTATTTTTTGTAATGATGTCCATTTCAAAATAAAGCCCCATTTTGTGAAGCCCAGTTCTGTGTTATCAGCAATTTTTTTTGATGTCTTTCTCAGCTGGTGCAGCATTCGCAGCTGATCCCAGTTCAAGTTCAGGTATTACTTGATACGGCTCTTTTAACGTCCAGCAAGCACAGTTGGATTCCAGACTTGGAAATGCTGCTTGTGAAATGAAAACATACATAGCTGTGTTTTCATACCAAATAAAAGATTATCAGAAAATATCCTACCAGCAGACTAATATCTACTTTTTTGTTAATACTAGCTATTCCATTTTGAGTCTGAGAAGGCACATAAGCCCCAGGATTAATGAACACTTTTCTACGTACAAAACAAATCTTCTCAGCTTTACATAACATTTTGTTCCTTACACTACAGAGATAGGCTTACTGGCTATGAGAAGCGATTTCCAGCAACTCATTTTACTCAAATGACCCAAAATTTCTCTTTTCTGTTAAAAAAAAACAAACAAAAAACAACAGCCCAACGTCACAAGATCAAGAATTGAGAAGAGAACTGTTCTTCCAAACACGTCTTCCACGTGTTGGGAGATCTGCACGGCAGATCCGAGGTAAAATCAAACCAATACAAAAATAAGTTGGTAATTGTTCCTCTGAGAGCTAAACAGATTAATTAGACTGCAGTTAAACAAAATGCACTTGATTAACCTCTGATTATGTCTTCACTTATGACAGACTGTAACTTATTCTTCAGATGATACCAGATCAGAAATACAGATCAAAGACTGCTGAAGGATAGTCTTCCTCTGAACATACATAATTTAATAACAGTGAAGCATGCTCTTGAATTTTATATGAAGGTACATGGTAAGGAATCTACGCGTGCCAGACGGCCTGTTAGATCTGCGATGTTAAGGCAGGTGTCAATTTGAAGAAAGATTCTCCAAGGAACGCTGAGTGATTCTCAGTTATTTTCAACGGGTTACTCATGAAATGACACGGCTATTGCTCAGTTCCTCCTTTCGGTCAGTGTTTTTCCAAGAACCGAGAGGTAACGCTAAGAGAGAGATGATTTCATGGAAAGGTCATTGTTACTAGTTGGGGCATTGAGTCAGTTTTGGTCGCTAGAGAATGTGGTGGCTTTCCAATTCCATCCTTCCCAAACTACATGCTGCGTAATCAGTCAGCGCTAAGTGTGGCAACAGTGGGAGGTGGTAGAGGTGATAAGTCAGCCTGTTTAGCTGAGCAAAGACAAGGAAAGGGTAACTGTGAAAACAGCAGCGATGGGATGAAACTTTTCTTCTTTTTCATAAACTTCTGGGTCAGCTCTTTGACACTGTGTATTTGTCACCTTCATAGCCTGACTGCTTGTCATCTTAAGACATGATCAGAAATCAAAGTACCAGAGTCCAATTTCATTATTAGTGATCACATTCTACAGAGACAGAGCCTCAATTGTGCCTTAATATACAGATTCAGGGAGAAAACTTCTTGAGGATGCAACATTATAAAAAGCACTCTGCAAAAATGTTTCCCTGGGACCCAACAGCTGTTCCTCCGAGGAGGGGACATTACAACTACCCAGCAAATTCATGATAGATCTGTACAGCACCTGACATCTTTTGAGACCGATGATTTCATGGCATTCTGTAGCAGTAACATTTCAATATTTTTACTTCTACTATTATACAAAGCTCCAAAGCAGTTTCACTTTCAAAAAGCCTTGTATTTCCTCTGTCTGCGTGCAATTTCCTCCGAAGGAGCAAAACGTTAACTGTACAAACAGATGAATCAGCTAACATTTATAGTGCTTCCCCTCAAATTTTCACTTAAAAATACTTAACTAGTTACACTTCTGTTGTTTTTAGGTATTCCTTTCTGGATTCTCTTACCACGTTAAAAAAAAAAAAAACCAACCATACTTCTGCAAAGGCATTAGATCACAGTTGGCAATGTAGGACTACTTCCATCACATTAGCTGTGTGATTGCAATAGCTATGTCCAGCTGGGGCAATGTCAAAGATGACAGAGAATGAAGAAAATACAGGATTTTGCATGTCTCTGTGAAACATACAGTACAATCCTCAGCCACAAGAGGAGGCAGCTTTAAAATATGCCTGAAAATTAAATCAGAAGTAGGGGAGTTTCACTTCAGCTAATTCAAACCATTCAGATGTAAATACAGAGCTGCTAAATAAACTCAGTGCAACAAAAACCATAGCAAAGGTAAGAGATTTCCAACTTGGTAATGCAAAATATTTTACCTGCTAATCAGTTCATTGAAATAGCGCATTACTTCTTAAGATGTAAATAGACAGGTAAAGAAAATGCCTTTCTTGTATACCAGACTGCAACATGTAGGAGCTACTGTTGCTAGCTTCAAAAAAGATGGCTTACATATTAGTAGACAACTAGGTATGCCCATATATTTAGGGAGACTGAAGTACTAGGCACTACTCAGAGTATATTTTCGTTAGAAGCTAAAATTGTGTCCAAATGTTACATGCATTATCAAGTAAGATTTCTTCTGTATTTCTGGAAGAGTCACTGTCAAGAAGCAAAGGCTTATCAGATCTGAGTTTCCAACAAACAGTATTTTTATACTCCAGATTTACCAAAATAATAAGGACATAGGGAACCACATCACTTGATGTAAACAGAAAGCCTCAGCTATGTTCAAACACAACACATCCATGGAATGTTCATAGTACCATTATTCTCTTTGCTGCTATGCTCAGTACAAATTCAGGAAAGACTTTCTGCAACTGTGAACAGTTTGTAAAAAGCATAGCTAACATTTTTGTTATAAAGCATCCTGGAA
>PPHD01017262.1:3553-15138 GCA_002909625.1 Bambusicola thoracicus
TGCATTGGCCAGAGCCCAGGATGGGCTACATTCGAAGGGGTCTCACCAAGTTGAGGGGTGCTGAGTGGAGCTGGTGCTTCCCCATAGGATGCAACGTGGAGAATGCCTGCTACAGCCTGGGGATGTGCGCTGAGCGCATCGCCATCCAGAAAGCCATCTCTGAGGGGCACACACGCTTCAAGGCCATGGCCATTGCCAGGTGAGGCCATCTTTGGGGTCTAGGGTGATGCCTCCTTTGGGTTTGGAGCAGTCCCTTTGGGTTTTGTGATGGTGCCCCCTTTGGGTTTTAGGAAATCCCTTTGGGTTTTGGTGTGTTACTCCCTTAAGGTTTTTTGCAATTCCTCTGGGCTTTGGGGAGGTGTCCTATTTAGGTTTTAGATGATCCCTTTTGGGGCAATTCTCCCTTAGGGTTGTGGGTGATCCCTTTGGGTTTGGGGGAATGTCTTTGGGTTTTGGCGTGTTACTCCTTTTGGGTTTTGAGTGATACCCTTAGGTTTTGGGGAACCCCTTTGGGTTTTGGTATGTTGCTCCCTTTAGGTTTCTCCTTTGGGCTTTGGGGAGGTACCATATTTAGGTTTTAGCTGATCTCATTGGGTTTTGGGTGATCCTTTTGTTTTCCAGAGTGGTCCAGCCTTTGATTTTGGGGCAATCCCATTGGGTCTGGGGGAATCTCTTTGGGTTTCGAGGTGTTACTCTCTTTGGGTTTTGGGGTGGAGTGGGACTGAGCCCGGTGTGGTTCTTCTTTTGGCAGCGACATGTCGGACTTCATCACGCCCTGCGGAGCCTGCAGACAGGTGATGAGAGAGGTGAGTGGGGTCCCTGCCATGCTGTGGGCTGCAGGCTGCCATGAGGAGCTGTAGGGCCATGAGGAACTGTAGGGCCATGAGGAGCTGTAGGGGAACGAGGAGCTGCAGGTCACCATGGAGCCTCCCCTCCACCTCCTCTGCTCTGGGCTGAACAAACTGAAGGAGCCCAGCAGTTGCTGGTGTGGCTGTGGGTGCTGCAGCCAGCTGGGAAAGAAGCATGGATTCTCACTGAGCCTCCCTCCCCCTCTCCTCCTGCAGTTTGGCACAGACTGGGACCTCTACCTGACCAAACCCGATGGCACCTACATTGTGAAGACACTACAGGAGCTTCTTCCGCTCTCCTTTGGCCCTGAGGACCTCCACAAGGCATGAACTGCGCACCTGAGTTTCCCTTTCAGCACTGGGGGTGATGGATTATTCCCCCAACCTTCCTTCTATGCGAGTGGCTCCACGGGGACGACGCCACGTGAAAGGATTTGCTGCATGGATGTTGCTTGGATCCAAGGCTGCAAAACTGGGGACAGAAAGCAATTTCAGCTCAAAGTCCCCAACGTTATCCAGCAGCCATCTGTGCACGGGCAGCTCGCTGTCACTGCGGTGCCACCCCTCCTTTTTGCCTATTTTCCTCCATTTTATTTGTTTGCTTGCTTTTGTGAGGACGGAGAGGAACGCTGGGGGCGTTCACTGCTTGTCCTGGCAATTAAATTATGCACAATAGAAAAAAAAAAAATAAGATGATGTGTTACTTTAATGAGCCAGGCTGTGCTGTGTGTGCCAATGCCCCATGCCCTGTGCTCCATGCCCTGTGTACCATGCCCTGTGCACCACGTGCTGTGCTCAGTATACCACGTGCTACGCAGCCACGCTCCATCCAGTGTGCTCTGTGCACCGTGTGCTGTGCACCAATGCAACGTGCACCTATGCAACGTGCATGGTCACTCTGCTCTGTGTATCAGTGCACCGTGCACCAATGCATCCATGCACTGTGCAGTGTGCCAAATGCACCGTCACCATGCACTGTGTGCTGCACTCAGTGCACCAAAGCACCACACACTGTGCACGTGCTCTTTGCATTGATGTAGATACGCTGCACCACACACAGCAGCTGTGAGCCAGTGCACCACGCACAGTGCTCTTTACATCAGAACATGCACTGTGCAATGCGCTGTGTGCACCAAAGCACCACGTTCTGCTCAGTGCTCAGCGCACCAACACTCTCTGCACTAATGCACCGTGCTCTATGCACTAAAGCACCTTGCAGAGGGCTCCGTGCACCAACCCACCATGCACTGTGCAGCAACCCATGCACCAACACAACACACCTTGACCCTCCGCACTGCGCATGCGCTCTGTGCATCACCTCCCTCTGCACTGCGCATGCGCCCTGCACTGCGCACTTAAACCCATCACACTGCGCATGCGCCCTGCGCGTCGCCTCCCTGTGCACTGCGCATGCGCCGCGCACCTCCTGACTCACTGCACATGCGCTGTGTACTTCCGTCAGACCGCGCATGCGCACCGCGCACTACGCCCCGCCCCACAGCCCCGCCCCCTCCCGCCGCCGCCCGGTTCCCGCCGCTCCCTGAGGCGCTCTGTGGCCGCCATGTTGCTACGGGTGCTGTTTGCCCGCGCCCTCCGCCTTCTGCCCGGCGCCGCGCCGCGCCGCCCCGTTCCTATCCCCGTTCCCCCTCCCGTCCCTTCAGCCGCCTCGTCGCCCTCCCTCCTCTCCCGGCTGCCCTTCGTCCGCTTCTTGTCCCTCCGGCGCCCGGCCGGGCTGACGGCCATGGCGGTGCGGCGGGCCCGGGCCGGGCCGTGTATGGCGCTGGCGCTGGGCTTGGCGCTGCTGGAGCCGCCGCTGGAGGAGCAGCGCCGGGCGAGGGCCGTGTGCGGCCGCATCCAGGTGTGGGGCTGGGGTGGGGTTGGCCGTGATGATCTTAGTGGCCTTTTCCAGCCTCAGTGGTTCTATTGTCCCTATGGTTACAGCCGGAATGTCACCCCCTGGCTGCGGCTTTCGGGCAGGACCAGGCCTGTCCCCATGTCTGGAGTCACTGAGTGGTTGGGTTGGAAGAGACCTCAGAGCCCTCCAGTGCGAACCCCTGCTGTGGGCTGGTTGAAAAGAAAGGAATTTTACTCTTTCCAGTCACTCAGGCTTTCCTTTATTGTGCAATCTTGAATAACTGAGTGCTTCCTCTTCATGCTTTTTCCTTTGTTATTCCTTTCAGACGGTGTTTGTCGGGAAGAACAAGGTGCAGAAAGATCCGCTGAGCTCTTTGCGCTGGCAGGGCTTCAAGCTGGAGGACTATCTCATCGGGCAGCCCCTTGGCAAGGGCTGCAATGCAGCCGTCTATGAAGCAGCGATTCCTTCATCTCCCCATCACCAGGGGAGCACGGAGAGCTCAGCTCTGCCTGTGTCTGAAGAGGAGCCGGCAGACAAATGCCAGCAGCAAGCTGCTTTCCCCCTGGCTATCAAAATGATGTGGAACATCTCGGTAAGGGGTCAGCTCTTAACCTCCTCCTTGTGTGTTCCATCCCTAGAGGTGCCCAGGGTCAGGTTGGATGGGGTCCTGGGCAACCTGATGTGGTGGGGGGCACCCAGCCTGCACAATGTCTTGGAGCTGGGTGATCTTCAAGGTCCTCTCCAGCCTAAGCCACTCTATGGGGACATGACATTGAACACCAATTGTTAGCGACTAGTCACACAGCCAGTGATTAACAGTCATTATTCCTCTGGAGTTGACAGCGTGTTGCTGTTGCAGGCTGACTCTTCGAGTGAAGGCATCCTGCGCAATATGCACCGAGAGCTCGTTCCAGCCACAAGGACTGCTTTAGCTGGGGAGTATGGAGCTGTCTTCCACCACAGGTATGGTAACTGTGACAATGGCAGCTGTTCTCCGAGTGTGATGTGCTAATTTGATCCAACTTGATCCATTGATTTCATTTTGCAGCACTTCTGTGCTGTAGAGAATGCAGCTGGAAGTTTCTGTGACAGTTCTTGGGAAGAAATGAGCACAAACCCTTGGGATCATTCCATATGTCTGCATGCCTTAGCTAAATGGTACTGCCTTTGGTAGTGCTGTATGCCTGAGATGCCATGCAGGAGCATGCTTCGGCCTATCCTAGTGGCTTTTCTCTCTGGTGTGGAAATAGCATAGCAATGGTGCCGTTCACATAGTAATTTAACAGCCTTGTTTGCTTTGAGGAGCAGTTGGCATGCAGGAGAAACCTGCAGCTCAGCTGTCTGCTTCCCTCCAGTGTTTTGAAGAGTGTTGAAAGGACATGGGATGATCAGGGACCCATCTGCTTTGGGTCTGATGGGGCACTGTGCCTCAGTTTACCTATGTGTAAAGGGCATAAATTGCATTGCTCTCTGACAAGGAAAAGATTAACCCTGTTAGAAAAGCTGGGAGGAGCTGTTTCTGAGAAGTCATCTAAAAAGTATCATTATGCTTTTCAATTACAGAATTAAACGCTGACGTTCTGTAGTAGTTTGGTGCTGAATTGAAAGGGCAGCCCTGTGAAACCTGGCCTAATGCTGGTCTGGTTCTAAGACTGGTGCAGAGAAGGGAGGTGGAAGCTGTTGCAGTGCAGGTTACTGCATGCAGAGAACAAAAATTGGTGAGAAGGCAAATGGAAAATGGCCGTTAACTCTTCTTCACCTGAGCGAAGGGTACGCAGGCAGCGTTAGGGTGGTAGATTGTACAGATTTTCAAGGATCTTGAGTTTAATTGTGCTCTTGTTCACAAACTTGTCTTTTGTCCAACTGGAAACAATGCACTCTGCAGTCCAGACTGCCCGATTCACATTTCAGGGCAGTCTCAGCTGCAAATACGGATGGATAATGAATGCTGCTTGGTGTGTCCACAGCCTGGGAATGCAACAGAGAAGCCAAAGGGCTTTCTGACATTCAGAGAGGAGAGCTCTGTTTTGCAGATGCATATTCAGTAACCTGAATGCTTCCTGTCTATGCCAGTAAATACGAGGTCTAAGGTGATAAGTGTAGTGTGAATCTGGCCTTTATTTTCAGTCTAACAGGGTAAGGTTTGTGGAAAACGAAAGGCTGCGCGTCGAGCATGAGCATTTCCAGCAAAGCTTCCTTTGCTGTGCAGGTAAAGCAGCAGTATTTCCTGCTCACCCATCACGCTGCAGGAAATCCAGTCACAAGGTGACAGCAGAACAAACTCGTTTGCCCACTGCTTTGGAACCCTTTGGTGGAGGGGATGTGCCATAGTAGTGAAAAATAATCCTGGAGGTAATAGAGCTTGGTGTAACTTGTGATGTCTGTACTTTTGCACAGAGAGCCTGTCCTTGGGAGGAAGAGGTTGCGACCTCATCCAAATATAATCCAGGTGATCCGAGCTTTCACATCCTCTGTCCCATTGCTGCCTGGAGCCCTCACAGACTATCCTGATGTTCTTCCAGTGAGCCTGAATCCCAGAGGGATCGGTTGCAGCCACACGCTCTTCTTAGTGATGAAAAAGTAGGTGGGGAGAAGCTTGTTGGGGACTGGGATTTTGTGGGATTGCCCAGCAGGGCTGTGTGTTCTGCTCCTACGTGGGTCCTGCTAGAGATTTGGCCTGGATTGCTGCCAGAAGCCAGAGTACATGCTTGGAAACATGCCTCCTGAGTGCTGTTGAGATCCTTGAGATTTTAGCTGTTGTTCAACAATGAAGACAAGCTGTCCATGGAATTTATTGCTACAAAGGAATGCAAGACATGCCCCGAAAAGTGAATGTTGCCTCTAGGTGCAACATGCTGCTGGAGGCAGAGGAGAAGCAGTGATGAGTCTCTGGCTGTCTCAGTTCAGTTTTGTCTTTTGTTGGGTATGGCTGTGCCACTGATGTAAAATCACCTTCTGTTTCCCACTTCTCTGTTCTGTGTGCATCTGGAGGAGCCCTCTGTCCTCTTTGTAGCTCAAGAAAGTGTTCTTCTCTTGATTTGCACTTCTCTATTATGCCTCTACAGTCTGTGTCAGTGATCTGTCCCCTCTCTGATGCAAGGAATAAAACCTGTTTGTATGTAGAATCCTGTAAGAAGGTGTACCTGGAGACCCTCACCATGCTAGTTACTCAAAAAAGGGAAGGCATGGCAAAATTCAGGAAGTATTTGGCACTTCTAAATGCAGCATATCCCCATCCAGACAGCACTGAGGTCAAATGGGAAGGGAAAAGCTTCTGGGATGCTAATTCAGGTATCTTCCTTGTTCTGACTAGCTATCCGTGCACCCTGTGCCAGTATTTGAGGGACAACAGCCCGGATACCCGCCTCTCCACCATGATGATATTGCAGTTGTTGGAAGGTGTGGACCATCTCGTTCGACACAGGATAGCACACAGAGACCTGAAGTCTGACAACATCTTGGTTGAGTTCGATTCTGGTATGTAGATCACTGGGTGTAAGTCTGTGTCTATGGACATAGAAGGTTGTGCTGTAAGCTGAGGGAGAGGGTGCAGTGTTACTAAAGCAGTGTGTTGCACAAGCAAAGCAAATGCTGGCTTGAAAACGTGCAGGACTGCCACGCTTGCACTGCTGGAGGTGCCCTGGCATTAGGCTGTGTCATTCCTCACTGGCCAAACAGCACAGAGCAGTTCTTAATATGCTGCTGCACCCTTCCGTGGCTTCACGTCTGTTGAAAGGCAGAGAACTGACAGAATATTAAAACCAAAAGCAGCATTTTTGTCACAACCTTCTCCTGTTGGCCCTTCTAACCTGAGATTTTAATTACCTGAGCTCTTTTTCAGCGTGACTGAAAATCGAATGGGCAAGAAACAATAGCATAAAGCCAGGTCTTTGTAATTGAAAGTCTTGGTACAGCAGCTGTGGCAGGCTTTCAGTAATGCTAATGTCATCTTTCTTGAAGGAAGAGCTCTGGAGCTATGCTACAAATGATTTAAAGCATTGATTTTTTCCCTTTCGGAGTCGGGAGAAGTAATGATTTTGCTTTGCAGTGTTTGGCTTGTCTTCAGGACAAGAACTGTTAACTCAGGTGAAATTCCTCCAGCCTTTTGCTATAGCTCAGTGTGTTATCTTTGTAGCTTTTGCTGTAGGTGAGGGTGAAAGTGGAGAAATGAGAAGATTGTTTCATCATTGAAGGATTCCTAACCTCGTGTGTCCTGGTTAGGATATCCATGGTGCCTGCTCCTGGCATTCCCCTGCTGCTGTCTCATGCAGCTGGCTGCTCCCAAGCTGAATGCTCACTGCTGTCCCTGTTGTTTGCAGCTGGCTGCCCCCGGCTGGTCATCACAGACTTCGGTTGCTGTTTGGCAGATGACAGCGTTGGCCTGAGGCTGCCCTTCACCAGCATTGACATGGATCGTGGTGGCAACAGCTCTCTTATGCCACCTGAGGTAAATCCTCCCGCCGTGATTGCTGGTGCCACTGGTTGTGGGTTTGTGCTGCTTCTGGGCTTAAAAGCTTCAGCACCAGCTGAGGTGCAATTTGTGAGAGCTTGGCAAAGTGTGGCATTGGGTCTGGAAAGAATGAATTGAATTTTCTTTGAACCCACAACGAGTATTTGTCAAATGGGTACTTTGACCACAAAACGAAAATCAATTGGTGTTTTGAGGCAGTGTTGACTTTTCCCACAGAAAGTTTGTTCTGTAGCCTTTTTCTCGGGCTCAGTTCCATGTAGCTGTCAGAGGAGTTCCTGCAGCAGTCCTTGCATTGGGACACCACGTAGCTTTTGAATGAAGTTCAAGGTGGCTGTGAGATGGTGGATAGTTGCTTCTTGGTCCTTCGATGATAGCACTGATAAAACCTAAGACAGGGTAGCTGCCTTCATGGGCTGGAGCACCCTGCCTTGTATTTCCTGCATGTGAGTGCAGTACTGGTTGTTATCTCCACATCTCCTGTCTGTCTTAAATCCCAAAGCAAGATGTCTCTTAGGACTTGATGTGAATGCTGGTTGGAGGTAACAACTAAATCCTAGATGCAGTGATGAAAAGCTTCCACGTGTCCTGGTGGGCTGAGAAGCAGTAAAAACCTAAAGTATGCCTACAGAAAATATTCATTTAGAGCTCTTCGTTGTAACTTTTCCGTCTCATTGGACTTGTCATGCAGGTGACCACAGCGTCAGCAGGTCCAGGCATGGTGATTGACTACAGCAAAGCTGACGCCTGGGCTGTTGGAGCGATCGCCTATGAAATCCTGGGCCTGCCCAATCCTTTCTACAGCTATGGGGACTCGTTCCTGGAAAGCAGAAGTTACCGTGAGGAGGAGCTGCCGAGCCTGCCTAGTGGTGTGCCCTGTGAGGTGAAGCAAGTGATAAGGATGCTGCTTCAGAGGGATCCCAACAAGGTCAGAAAGCGCTGCCTTGAGGAAGTCATCCAGCTGGTCTTTGTGTTGTTTGTTGTTTGTCATCTTGTAGTGCTGCAGGTGCTCCTGTAATGCAGGTGTAATTGCAATGTAGATAACAAACAAAGGTGAATATGGGTCTTTGTGGGAGCACAGCATAGCACTCACTGAACAGTTTCAGTGATGTCAGATGTTTGTGTCAGTGATAGGTGTTCACACGTAGTTGCCTGAATAATAATAATGGAAGGCTTTTTTGTTCATGGCAGCCTCAGGGAAGGTCTAGGGGACTTTTAGCAGTGCAGATGGGACAGGATGTGACATGAGCCCCATCCCTGGAGGTGTTCAAGGCCAGGTTGGATGGGGCCCTGGGCAACCTGGTCTAGTAAATGGGGAGGTTGGTGGCCCTGCCTGGCAGGGGGGTTGGAGATTCATGATCCTTGAGGTCCCTTCCAACCCAGGCCGTTTTGTGATTCTGTGTGAGCTCAGCTAATTTTCCCTCTCACTCTTTTTGCAGAGATTGTCTGCTAGAGTTGCTGCTAATGTGCTCCACTTGAGCCTCTGGGGTGAAAGCATTCTGGCATCCAAGGCCCTGAAGCCCGACCAGATGACTGCCTGGCTTCTCTGCCAGTCTGCAGCCACTTTGCTCATGGATGGACTGGTGGACAAAAGCAGGGTAGAAACCAAAATGAAGATGTGCTTTTTGGCCAACCTCGACTTCGAAGACCTCTGGACAGCAGTTCTCTTGTTGCTGGCTTGGAGAAACCAGTCTGGGTGAAGAGTCCCACCTGGGTGGGACGTGACCGGTTAGGTAGATAAATGGCACTTTCTAAAAGCACATAGGAATCTGTCTTTTCTGTCTGCCTGGAATCCTGTACTAACTTAGGGAAAATACCTGCAGGCCTGCGTTAAGAGGTTGAGTTTCTCTGTAGCGAGTGTTAGTACACACTGCTTTTCTCTTCCTGCTAAAGGACATGCCCTTGCCTCATCACTGCTCCTTCAGTCAGGGTTTGCAGAATGTGCAGGTGTCCTGAGCTATGTGCTTGGTTGTGCTCAGTCAGGAATTCAGAGCTGGCTTCTAAGTCATGTGCTGAGTGAAGCAAGTTCCTTTTGAGAGGCGTGTGTGGGGAAGGAGGTGGGGAAGGAGGTGCTGTCTAGCTGCTCTTACACAGAAGTGTCACAGATTTAAACAGCACGCAAAGAGAGCTGCACTGGTAGAACATACAAACTACTTTTTCTTGACTGTTCTGCGCTGGCTGCCCTAATTCTGCCAAGGCCAAACTGTGCAGTCAGGGGTAGTACTGCATGTGGAATAGGGTTGAGGAGCAGTGCTAGCTTAGGGAGTGTCCTGTGATGCTAACCTGCTTTACTTGCCTGGTTTTGTGCTTAATGAAGTAAGATCCTCTGGTTGGAGAGGATAGGAGACACCACTGTTGGAACGATAACAGCCATGTTAATGAAAACATGGTTTGATTTCATGTCTGTAATTGTGTTAAGGGGAGCTGGGGGAGAATGTCTCTGCTGCTGGTTGCACAATAAATGGATGATGAAGTTCTGAGCTGAGTGCATTCTCTAAATGCAGTTCATCTCTGTCCACCGGATCCAGGTCTTTGGCTGTGGAGGCTGCCAGGCCGCAGAGTGCTGAGTCAGTGTTGGTATCACAAAGTCCTGTCTCTGAAATGTGTTCTCTTATTCCACCAAAGGGAGTTTCCCAATGTGAGAGCCCCCTCCTGTTTGAGGAACAGGCCCTGCACTGTGATCATGTGTATCCTCACTCCTCTGGCTGGTAACTTGCCTGCAGGTTGTGGGTCAGGTGGCTGATATCCCTGAGCACACCATCACGCAGGAATGCTGTCAAGATCTCTCAATCTGAAGCACGGTCTGGTTGAGTTCACAGTGCAGCTCTGCCTGTCAGGGGACGGCCCTGCTCGTTTTACAGCCATGGAGAGCTGCTTTCTGTCCAAGCAAACACACCAGGAAGCCAACTCATGTATCCTGTGCTGCCCTGGAGCTAGTTGCAGTGTAAATGCTGTCAATTTCCTGGAGGAGCCCTGCTCTGACCTCTCTTCCTTTTGCTTTGCTGTTCAGTGCATCAGCTCATGCTGACTCAGAAAAACACAGCACGGCTCCCACTTGCTTACGCATCACTGCAGCACAGGGCTTGCAATTACAGATGTATTTCACACGAAAACAAATTGTCTAAAGCAGGCTTTTAGTTGTGAATGTACTCTGTAGTTATTTTTCTCTCCCCCCTGCCTCTCCTTATCTCTCCCAGATGCAGTTGCTAGAAGGGCAGTGAGCAGAACTAGGAGTCAGAGCGTTGCACTCAGCCTTGGCGTTGCACGGGGGTTTCATCTCGTTTGTTTGCACCTTGTGTGCCCATAGTTCTGGCGAGGTCAGATGCTTTCTGTTTTGCCCCATTGCCTTTCCTTAGTGGGATGTTTTTATACCTCAGCACTTCGCGTGGCTTTGTAAAAGGCAGTTAAGAAACTGATGCCTTGCTTCCTGCAGCCGATCAGTGTGCGGAAGGGGGGATCAGAAGGGGAAGGATGCGTGGGAACAGGAACCTGAGCACTCTGCCCTTTGCAGGCCATCCAGATGCACTTTGAACCCGGCAGGGTGACACAGTGAGCCGCCTGGCTGTTCCCAGCTGCAGGGACGGGGCAGGCTTTGGGGTCTCGCTGTGTGTGCGGCAGGATGAGTTGTCTGCTCAGGACAGCCGGGCTCTCTGCTCGGTGGCTTTTTGCATCCGCTGCTGCTCCATGCCGCCGTGCCTCACGATTCAACGTGCCTCCCAGTGCTGAGTTCGTGGCCCGGCCCGTGGGGGTCTGCTCCATGCTGAGGCTTCCCGTTCAGACTTCAGCAGACGGGCTGGATGCGGCTTTTGTCGGCGTTCCCCTCGACACGGGCACATCCAACCGGCCCGGAGCCAGGTAGGAGGGCAGCTGCTGCTTGGCTCCTGCTTGCAGCATAGCTCTGCCCGCAGCTTTCCCTGCCCACATTCTCCCACCCAGGTTCGGTCCTCAGCAGATCCGCGCCGAGTCAGTGATGGTGAGGAGGTACAACGCCAGCACCGGGGCAGCGCCCTTTGACTCCCTGCTGGTGGCTGATGTTGGAGATGTGAATGTCAACCTCTACAACCTGCCCGACAGCTGCCGCCGCATCCGCGAGTCCTACCAGAAGATCGTGGCCTCTGGCTGCGTGCCTCTCACTCTGGGTAAGGGCCCTGTGGGTGTTCCTCTTTCTGTCCTGATTCCATCTTCTCCTGCCATGATTTGGTCCGAGAACATAAACAAATGCAGCGTAAATACAGGGGGAAAAAAATGACTGGAAAACAAATGCAAGGAGTGCTGAGAGCCTCTTGCAATATGCAGTGTCCTCTTCCTTGTCCTGTCGCAGGTGGAGACCACACCATAACATACCCCATCCTGCAGGCGGTGGCAGAAAAGTAAGTTTCCAACCTGGAGGTGTAGAACACAACCCCGTCCTAAC